>VYZV01014324.1:25129-43590 GCA_013401275.1 Pandion haliaetus | reverse complement strand
GGGCCAGAGGCGGGTCCGACTTTTTGGAGCCAGGGAAGCTTCTAGCAGGTTCTTACAGGAGCCACCTCTGCAGCCCCCTCCCCTGCTACCAAAGAAAACCGTGCCACACAAACCCATAACAATGCAGCAGCCAAAAAAGGCTTCAGGTGAATGTCCTTCAATAAAGAAAGCCTAAGAAATATATTTATGCTGAGGCAAATTGCTCATTTCTTGTTAAAGAAATATAGCTCATGATATGCATCTGTGTGTGCCTTATAAATATGCATCACACAGATAAATTTTACATTCATTTCCTTAGTGTTTAAGCATTTCTGTCCTTGTTAATAAAATTGCTATTTAACCTGACATTACCGTAAGTTTACAAAAACTTCCCCTTTAAAAGCTACAATTCACATTATTCTGCAAAGCACATTGGCTTCCAAATGACACTATGCAAAATAGAAAAACATGCATGCCATGCAAAGGAAAGGAATGTGCTGCTCTATTTTATACATGCATATTTAATTCAAAGATGAAAAAAAAAAAAAGACTTGGCTGAGAGGAACAGTGCTTGAAAAAAGCCATAGCTTTCTTTACATGGTTGTCCGTGTATTAAATAGTCCATCCTACAGAAGTAGTTTCACAATCTCCTTCTCTATTGTTGCATCTTATAAAAGCGTTTTCATGTTTTCCCTCAGTATTTATTGTTAATGAGTTTTCTATACTCTTCTGAGAGCTTGCTTTGACTTTCCAACATCATGTCTTTTCTACTGCACTACCAAGATTGCAGTTAAACCCCATTTCCCTGTAAACCATCTATACTGTGCACGTAGGAATCATAGAATTTTAGGACAATTTCCAGATTCCATAGATTCCAAAATTGCATAAGAAAAGAAACATATCAGTAAGAAATAATAATTGAATCTCTTCAGTAGCACTTTTTAAAAAGGTTACATCTAACAGGTTCTGCTATTGCTGAAGTGTTTCTTTTGAATCTTCAGTGCTTTAAAAGAGAAACTTGTGGCATTCTGCACCTATTTCCCAGTATAGCCCAGTCTAGACACATGATGGTTTTCCATTTTCAAGAATCCATATTATTACATGGAAAATGAGAAAAAGATCATGCATTAAATAAAAATTGATCTTGAAAGCTCCCAAAGTGTGTTAGAACAATTACTTGGGGTCATGGTGATTTTTTTAGCTGGATTATATTAGCGGTAATACAATAATTAGGGAAAAAGTATTTTCCCTACATCTTTATTTTTACAGAAATTGGATTCACTAATACGTCCAGGTGATGATGTTTAAGTACTGACAATCAGCTGAAATTCAGAAATCCTGAGACATTTCTATCTTTGAGGATTTGGGCCTGATAGCAAATCCAACACTTCAAATTACTAAGTATTTGCACCTAAAAAGTGGTATCTCCTATTTTCCATGTGGCACCGGAACAATATGCTACATGTGTGTCTGTGTGGTATGTGTGCATGTAAGACAGAAATTGTTCTCTTCTCTTACTGTTTCAGCATGCTTTAATTTTGAGTGGAACTGTCCTCTGTAGCACTACCAGCACTTAAGTGGATCACTACTCTTAACAACTCTATGAGCATTTCCATCTCTTTTGTTATTGCAATACAGGTAAAAACATATTGTGTCTGAAATAGTTTTCTGCTTTTTCTTCTTTTTTCCTCCTTTTTTTTTTTTTTTTTTATTTTTTTAATAGAGAGAATTTAGTGGACAACCCAATAGAATGTTTCTTGACAGTAGTCTGGTTTTGGCTCTGCCACTGAATGTGAAGTAATTCACTTCATCTTCCTCTAAAGGGTTTCCTGGTAGGTTAGTTAGATAGTGAGAACTAAATGTTCTGTGTTTTAAGCTAAGTGAAGTAATAGACTTCTGAACTATCAGTATTACTTAGTTGCCTCTCTTTAACGTATTTTTTTTTTCTAAGAAGTTTATATAGCAATCTAAGCCAAGAAGAGGGATGAGGTATGATAACAGTGAATATTACAGTATATTCAGGGGTATGTTCCAAGCAGCTGAACATTACTGTCAAAGTAGGTAATGATATCTACTTAATGTATGTAAGTATTTATTCCTCTTTAATAATGTATCAAACACTTATTCTAATAAGTAAGTGCACCATGCACTTGTTTGGTTTCTCTAATATATTAAACATTTCAACACATATACATATNCAAGTTTAACTATTTTAAAATAAGAAATGAAACACAGGTGTCCAATTTTTAACTCAACATGTGAAAGAAATGTTATTTAAAATGAAGCACTAGTTCTCTGCACAGTCAAAATCTATTCCCCAGGAAGACTATACTGCTAAACTCCCCAATCATTAACTTGGATTCTTCCAGAAATAGGGGGTGGGAAGCGGGGGAGGGATGGACTTTGGAATAATAGCAATTGTGCTTCCATAAAATGCAATATATTAATTTTAAATAACAATTTTGCTTTCTTCTTGTTCATCTAATCGGTTCTTTATGATCCCTCTTCTCAATAGTCTGTTGACTGGATTCAGGAGACCAAATCCATGGGTATAAATAGGAATGATATATCTCAGAATAATGTGAGACAGCTAATTGAAAATGAAATCTCTGCGTGTGTTTTCTGTGCAATCTCAGAATAACTGAATACATAGTCTCTGATTCCCACAGTACATAAGTGGAAATCTCAGCTACAGTTTCACTGAAAATGACTTCATAACTGAAGGCCAGAGAGCAAGAGACTGTCAAAAGAGACATTTAATCCCAGCTCTGGAGAAATATTTACATAAGTTTTCAAAGCTGTGTCTGTTATAGTCCTTATTAATGGGATTAAAACATTGTACTTATGTGACCAAAATCTTTATTTAATCCTTCTATGTTAGGTAAATTTCATTTCAAAAAATAAAAAAAAAAAAACCAAACCACCACCAAAACCCCAAGTCCCCAACCAAACAACAAATACTGTGTATTAGGGAAAAAGGGGTATTTAGTCACTTATGCAGAGCCCCTTTTTAACTTCTACTAAAAATGCTTACACCATGGATTCAGTACTGGCTGAGCTCTTCCAGCTCTAAAGGGCTTTTATTTTAGCAAATCAGTTCTCCAAGCCTTTCCATTAATATCAGCTTCATAAAACTGGTTCGACAGGTCTTGACATATATATTTAACTTCTGAGTAACAAAAGGATAATTTCAGACAGTGGAGCAGTTTTTTAATAGACAAGATAAAGAGATCTTTTTCCCCAAGTTTTCTAAATTTGCCACCCGTAAATAATTACAAACAATTGACAAATAGCCTTAGAGGCTGGAGTCCTACTTCATCCATGAGACCAGCTCAAAGCCTTATTTTGAAATCTCAGGTGGTACTTCAGTGGCACACAAGCCTTGAAAAAAAGTTTTGAAATGGGATGAATTTCAACCTAGAAGAATTATAACAGCAATAAAGTGGCATTGAAAAATTAGGCAATTTTACGAAGAATTGCAAATATGGAGTACAGATAAATGAGACCTTGATAGCAGGTCTGGTAGACAAATCTGACAAATACTGTGAGGAAGTCTAAAAGGAGATTGTATCAATACACATGAGGATAAATCTTTTAAATAGTTGTAGCAAGTAATGCAGCAGTATTACTTACGCTCTGAAGTTACAAATGCGCAATGGGGAGAAGGAGCAAAGCCTAAAAGACTGCTGGGATGAACAGCTTTATCTTCAAAGACATGAACAAAATTTGTATCTATTTTAAAGATTTATTCTAATGGCAATTGGTTTATTGTAAAAGGCTAGGGATATAGCTGTAATGGAAAAAAACCCAACCAAACAAAATAGAGAAATTAAGAAAAATTTTAAAAGATATATTGATTTCTTCAATTCATGAAGTTTGTATTTGGAAATATCTGTCACCTAATCAGAACCTTTTTTTTTCAGCAATCCTTAAATTTGATCCATGTACTTCTCTAATCAACTCAATATATTGGTTTTGGCTAAGATGTGACTCTTGTCTGACTGAAGTTTATCTTTCTGAAAGGGATCCTGCCTTCATATGTAGACAGTTACAGAATCCATGTATTCTCTTGGCTGTCGTTAATTATTTGCACCATTAAAAAAAAAAAAATTATTTTTAACTTGGGATGTGAACAGGTCTCCAGCCCTTAATAATTATTATCTATTAAATGAAAACTGACTTTGCAATGTTTCTTCCTTTTATTTGTATGCTTCATTCAGTATGCCTTTGTTGAAAAGGTAATCAAATCACACTGCTTACTTTTCTCATGGCTGCCCTAGAATCATTTGGCTGGTTATCTGTGGAGTTTTTAGAAGTACTGGGCAGCAAGCTGAATGAGACATATAGATATTAAAAAATATTAAAAATGAACACGAAAATGTTCAATGCTAAATAGAGGTCAGGCTGAAGTTTATAAAGCTCACTCCAAGTTTTAGATGAGATTTTGTTTCTGTTTGAACTCTGCTAAACATTCAGGGCTATTCTGTTGAACCAAAGATGCTGAAAACCAGTTCCGTGCTTTCCTAGAAGAGTGTCGCCAGAAAATTTTGTAATGTTTTCTCTTACACCTAACTTAATTCTTCTACCCTTCCTTAAAATATTTTTTTTTCTAAAATACCTGCATTTTGGAGCTCCATGATGTGCAACCTAATGACAGATATATATTGATGTATACTTTTAAATGATAAGTAAGATTGTGCAATGACAGGCTAGCTTTCCTTCCTCTTTTTTTTGACTGTCGAGTAATCTCCCTGTGCCACACTTCAATAAATGGCGTAACAAGCTGTATATAATGAACACTGAACTTTGGCTTAGAACAGGACCTCCAGTATGTGCCAGGTCCTGCTGCTGAGAAAAAAAAAAAAAAAATTCTTCCTCGGTGAGTATCATAAGAAGAGAGAAAGTTCCATGCCCTGGGTCCGTGAATGGATCGCTTGACCTTTCCAGCACCGATTATGGTATCAAAGAGCAGATGGACAGCATTTTGGGGACATATATCCTGGGAGTCACCTTTTCTGTTCACGTGGGCAGTTCCTTGCTTGGTCTGCAGGAGTCCTGAAAACCAGCACACCATCTTGCATGCTGCCTCCAGTTACATAAACGTGAGCGCACTGAGTGCTAACAGTGGCAAACAGTAAAATATTTGGCTGCTAATCATATAATGTGATTAGGACTGGCAGGGAAACAAGTTTTATCTCTATGTTTCTGATGTTCCCTCTAAATTTGTGGTACTATGCAAATGTTTTAAAATAAAATAAACAGGAAAAATGCAATGAAAATAGTTATCTGTGTATTTTGCTGACAGGTCTACTAAATGTAAACAAGATCTGGTTTGCGGAATATGAAACATTTCTGGATATCTCCTGGGTTACAGCAAATCCTTTGGATGGAGTGGGAACAGACTATATGCATTTTTATTTTGCTTGCAGTTCTTTGCAATGAATTTTGATCTTTATGATTTGTAGTTATTTCAAAATGTTTTACACAGCTTCATTTTTAAAGGCTTCCAGCAAAGATGCATTTAATCAGATAATGCAGAACAGATCACAGACCTTTCGTATAACGCAAACACATTTATTGCAGATGTGCTGTCACGGTGGTGCACATTAATTTATTCTACCAGTTGATTAGGGATCATGGCAAGTTTTTGTACCTAATGAGAAGCTGACCCAATCACTCAGCAGTCATTTTAAAAGGTAATCTTAAGTAGCCAGCACTTTTTAAATGCATCCTAATTTTAACATATCCTGAATATTTACTGGATACCTAGAATGTTAAATTGGTGATTATGATTTTTCTTCTTTTTATCTTGTACTGTGATAATACCTTAAACTGCACTAAATTATGTGCCTGATTTTAAGCTTCTGATAATAAAAAAAACCTCATATCAATGAGTAAAACCGAATAAATGATTTAGAAGTAAGTGGACCATAATCTTTAAGTCCTTGAAGTGTTTATGAATTTTTCCTTTTTCATTTAACAACTTTTTTTGAGAGAATAAGGCATTTCCTCCAAATTTAACAGAAACACTGGAATACTCTTAAACTCTTATTAACTCCTCTGCTTATTTCAAATAAAAAGAAAAATTTTCAAAAGCATATTATTTTCCAGCTAAAAAATCCTTCCAAAACTTATTGTCCAAAATATAAAAACTTCAAGAAAAAAGTGGTTTAGGCTAACTAGTTTTTGGCTTTGGAAAAATATTTTTAATAATGTAGAGTTTTTAGTAGTAAACTCCCATTTCCTCAGACACTTGATTTTTTAATTAAAAACCTGGCTTTTCATACATATGAGAGACTAGAAATTAATGCAAAATGTTTATAACTGTGATAACTATTTAAGGTTACTTTTATCCTTTGCTTTATGATCCAAGGAAATTTAATCAGGCGCCTTAAAATGAATATTGGTCACACAAGTGGTACTCATTTTACACCACTGGTTATCTGTATATTCATTTCAGAAAGTCATTGGGAGCAACAGCCTACTCAAGCTCTTCACGTGGAATTGATGATGATTGCCAATACAGCAATTACACTTTCAAAGAAAGTAATCATCTTATTTAATTTTACGTGCTGAACTTGTCAATCAATTTTTCCATGCCATCAATAGGAAACCCTGGCTATCGCCACACAAGGACGTAAATCTTGACCAGTCTCTACTCGTGTGTTTGTCGTTTGGCTCAGATGCAAGTGCGCTGCATTTTAGTAGCTTAAAAGCCTTCTTCCGAGGTGTTTTCCACAGACCTTTGTACAGCGCCATTAAGGTTAAGGAGGACTGAAAATGAAATTGTGTCTGATCACGGTGGGGGCGGAGGAGAAAGCAGAGATTAAGGTCCCTCCTGCCAGCAACGAGCCCCTGTACTGCCCCAACAGAACCGGCCCAAATTGTCTCCCTTTCTCTTCTGGCCAGTAACAACCTGCGACAGGCTTCTCTTTACACACCTGAGACTGAAGACCTAGAGTTTTTGCAGTGATGGTTTTGTGGCTTAAATTATCTGTTCTTCCCTTTGTTTGACAGTGGTGCTTAAAAAGCAAAGAGAATGTTGGTGGTTTTTTTCTTCCTCTCAGATAAAAGGTGTAAAAGGCTTCAGTAATAATCAAGACCTTAAGTCTCTGTAGCTGTTAGAAGACCTAAATGTAACATGATGGACAAAACGTAAGAATAGATTCTGACTATTAATTAGCTTAATTCTAAAATTTAATGATTTAATCTTTTTAATGTGCAGTAATATCTCTTGGTTCACACTGGTTTTTTTTCAGTGTGAAATTTTGTGTACTTCAGTGTTTCCTATATTCTTATTCTTGCATATAAAAAATGAAAACTTATATTGGCTCAGTGTTTTCTGTTGACACCTGTGGCTCTATAAGAATCAATTACAAGCTAATTTTAAACACAGCATGGGTTCCCATATTGAGATACAGAGGACAAGGAAACTAAGCGGCACAATTTTGTTTTTTTAAGAAAAACCTCTGGAAGGAATTATAGGCTGTTAATACTGTTTAATGTCAAAGCAAGCCTAATGCTTTTGTATGCATGAGAGCAGGTCTCTGGGAGGGAAAGCTCTTCATTAAGAAATAGTTCTCATTCTGCAGAACTTCATGTGCCAAGAAGGTTGTAAGCAATTCAAGTTCCTCTGCTTGGCTTTCACATTCTCTTTGAATTCTTTGGCTTCTAATTTTAGACTTTATAAATGTCAGCTAAGCATAATCTTATCATTAACCTGTGAAGGTATTCCTGATGGAGAGCGAATCAGAGAAGAAAACTGCTAATAAATCATGTCCAGTTACCGCTGAATGGGCCAGGAAGGGCCCAAAACTAGCCCTAGAGCATGACACATTCATACTTTCAAAGCAAGACTGTGTTGAAGACACCTTTTTGTCATCCCGTCTTGGGACTTACAGCATATAGATTTGCTGAGAGTTGTTCTGGTTGGGATTGACATTACAACTCCAATTTCAGTGTTAAACATGTGAAAAGTGTTATGGGCACCTGAGTAGACAGATGAACAACAGAAGGCTCCATGTTAATGTGGAGCATGACATAAAGTTGTAAAAAAACCATATGCCCGGTCATTTTTTACCCATAATATTTTTATCATCTGAGTATTTTAATATAATAGAAATTGTCTACAAATGATTATTTCCTTAAAAATTTCCACTTTTGTTTAAAACTAACAAAATCTGATATTAATGTTTTAGATTTTTTAACAGAATATCTGGGAAAACCCCCACCTGAAGACTGAAACAGCAGGAGAGCAGTATATTTAACAACCCCTAGGCAAGTCCATCCTTAAATTCATATAATACTATCCAGAAAGTAAAAATAATATAAAATCCTGGCTGCTCTGAGAAAGAAAAAACACCCTCTACCGTATGAATTCATTACTTCATTATTAAATTAATATTCACTTCAGATCCACATCCATTTGAAGGTCACAGTGCTTAGCTATAAAACCTTAAATAGGTTAAGCTCACTTGATACCAAAGACCTCTGCATTTCAGTTAGGCATCTGTATTTAATAGGGATTCATCAGCCTCTTTTCACGTGGGTGAGCAGCAGTTTATCCTCAGTGCATCGACCCTGCTTGCAAGCTTGTTATCATGACGGGCTATACTGCACCCAAATATGAGAATTTTGAGGGTGAACTTAAAGGCTTTAATTTCTTCTGAACTCATTCAGCTGAGCTATTGAGGCAGCTCTTACTACTGTGATATTTAAATGTTGGATTATTAAAAACTCTATCTTCATATTACCTGTGTTGCATTTACATTCTTTTATAAGGGTGGGAAGTTGCCTTAGGAAATAAAAAAACTTTTCTTGAAAACTAAAAATAGTTCCTTTCAATGGGACAAAATGGACAGATTTGTAATTATGTAGCTCAATGAAAATGAGTACTAGCACACTGTGTACATTTCAGAGGAAAAACAAAACCAAAACACCTTATTCTCTCTTGTCTTATGGGATTGACTGGAGCCACTGCATCTGATACTTACAGAATTTTCAGTATCATAGTAGCTGTCATTTATACTGCCATTGCATTTCTTTTGTCCAATTAAGTGGTTAATAGAAGCTCAAAGCTGTTTAGAAACTTCTCCGCATGTCTTAAGAACAACCAAAATAAATACATATGAGTTTTCTTGGAAGCCTCAACATTTTATTTCCTTTAAAGCAATAAGGTTCTTGAGAACAAAGACTGGTTTTGATTGTCAAGTAAATGAATATGGACTTAGCTTTGAACTCCCTAGGCTTTTCCTAGAATGCAATATCTTAGTCAGATAACAGTGAATGCGGTGTTCAGTCTTCAGTGAAATCTTCCTAAATAGCTGCCAGCAGAGTCTTCTGAGGAACAGGGAGAGGAACATCCTTATATGCACTGAGAAGAGTCCTGTGGCTACACTTGTAACAAATATACACTTGATTCCTGTGCGTGTTATAAGGAATACTGAATTGCTTAGTACATTGCACTGAGGAGACTAAATTGGATGGTTATAGCTTGTAGAAAAATCAGAGACATAAACCCAGGAAGCTTTAAGGAAGAAGCTGTAGAAGAAAATGGAAAACCATTGCTATGCAGGAGAAAATATAAATACAGGAAGCAGCTTGAATTGCCAAATCAGAGGAAGGGGTGAAAATGAGAGTGTGAGAAAAAATTAGAGCAGAAGCTTTTGCAGAGGACTTGAAAAACCTGCGTTATGAAATCAATTACTTCGCAACTAAAGGAGAAGTGTTCAAAGACAGTCTGGAGTGCAGAATTCTCAGACAACACAGATCACTGCCAAAGCAGTAGCAGAAAGCAAACATTATGTGCTATGTTTATTTTTCAACTGTATGTATTTTGTCACTTCTCCCATCTACCCCCTCTGAGCTCCCTGAGGTTAAATCATCTTTTCTATGGCAAATTTTATGGACAAACAAAACAATAAATTTCAAAGGCTAGGACAACCAGAGAGGGAATTCCCTTCCTGAAACCTGAGATAGGCGCTTGCCTCCTATTTTCATTCCTTAGTTCTTTCATACCTTGATACCTCTATCTCAGATGGCTTTTTACAGTGATTCTTCAGTGCTTTTAAAGAAACTAGGCAATGATGGGGTAAGACAGAAAATTCTGTCATGGGTAAATAACAACTCCAAAGATAGGAGCTAGAAAACAAGCATAGTTAGTCAACTGTTTGAATGGAGGGAGGTCACCAGTAGAGTTTGGTGGGGTGTTGGCTCTGTGTCTGTGCTGCTTAACACATTCATAAAGGTTTTGGAAAAGTGGGTGAGCAGGAAGGAGACGAAGCTTGCTTCTGATACAAATTCATTCCAGGTAGAAAGGATAAGGACAGACAGTGAAAAACTGCAAAAGGATTATAGGAGACTGCTTGAGTAATGAAAATATTAGGAATGAAATATAGTATAGAGAATTGTAAAGTGAGGCACATGAGAAAAAAAACATTCTAGTTTCACATGTAAAATGATGGGTTCTGGGCTGACTGTTTTCACTGAGAAACACAGTTCTTGTCTTAAGCTCCATGAAAAAAAACACTTTCTCCCCATGCTTCTCTACGGACAATAGCAGAACCAGCCTTTTATTTTCATTCTTTTGTTTTGCTTATAAATGATGCTGCCAGAGTTACTCCAAGAGTTATCTCAAGATAACTAGCCCTTTAAAACCCTATTTATTTTTCCAGTCTAGGAAGTCTGCAGTGTTTGCCTTGTGCCACATTAATCTAAGGCTGTTTGTTCTCCTGATAATTAGCAAAGGACACTCATGGTGGCCCCTTAGTGTTGTGAAATCCATTTTTATGTTTGTGACATTATGTTGGGTACTCACAGCACTTTGTTATCAAGCTTCTGAGATGATATGAATGTCAGGATTTATAGTGGAAGCTGACAAGTGCACTTTAGAAAAGCCATAAATGTGAAGTCTGTGGCCCTCTGTGTAACAAAATGGTCAGTGACTGAGGACAAAGGTTAACAAGGTGGAAGCAATAAATCTGATTTAAGTGAAGGGCTCTTCAGTTCTATCTCAATATCACATCTTAATTTAACAGTGTTTTCCACACCACATGGGATTTTTTTTCCTTCTTTTTCAATAATTAGATAGATACTTGAAAGCATAATCAAGAAAACAGAGTAGTATAATAGAGTGCTGAATTGCTGTCTATTATTTTTCTGCCTTTTCAAGGCATTGTAAGACTTTTTTTTCTTTAATGATCGAGCTTAAGACTGAGCTTGAGTGGACATTGCATTGATTTAAGGATGGGTCTTTGGAGACTGACATCTATGGACAGTTCTACCAAGTGTTCAATGTCTTAAAAATAAACCTGCTACATCTTAGAGACAGAAGAATTTCAGACTCAGACTTCATTATAGCCTGTACTGGAACATAAAATTTTCAATATTACTCATCTGCAGTCAGTCAGAGGAAAAAGGTTTTAAAAGTAACCTTGTTTCAGTATACAGGTTGGCTTTGGTGTAAATGATTCCACTACCACTGCTTACTGACACTCAGTGGTAGAAAACAAATAATTAAATGAGGATTTGAATAATTCAAACTAAACCAGAAAAAAAACAATTGCTTCATTTGTCTATAGGGGACTGGGAGTTAATTGAATGTGGTGTACAGTACTTGAATGAACTGATTCACCTTATTATAAATTGTGAAAAGCAAGCTTTTGTGTTCACAAACATGCATGAATATTTTAGCATCAACTTTAGGCACCTGTGATGCCCTATTTTAATATCATATATTCATTGTTCAAATATTCGTAGTCTGAAAAGTCCTATGCTTTTTTTATTCACTTAAAATGAAAAAATATTAAATAATAATGAAAAATAATGATGAACTCCAAGCATGAAAAACCTTCAATGGAAAATAATCATAAGAAAAGGAGACAAAAAAATAGAAGCAAAAGTAACAGAAAACTTCTGCAGAAAAAAGAAGAATGAAAGCTTAAATATATATCTATCAACATAAATGAAGAAAGAAGCTGCATAATTGTCTTGAAGGTTACCTATCAATTTTCACAAGGCAGATGCTCAGAAATTATCAGCCATCTTATCAATGAGTCCACTGAGTATTTTGCTGAATGTAGCACAATCTGGTCAGGAGGACTCAGAATTCACTGCCACATAACTGAGGGTAGAAATCAGTGACTACTTGCTTTAAAGCACAGCTAATTGCCCTTGAAACAAACAAACAACAGCCAAAAAAACACTCACCAAGAAAAACAAACCCGCAACAATATAACCCACTTTGCTTGCTTTGAATTATTGCCAGTGTTGGTCCTATGACCCAGTTGAGCTGATCTGATTATGTCTAATACCTAAAGAAGGATTTTCACTGCATACATACACAGAGTCAGAGCACAGTAAGAGTTAAAATAGTTAGATCTTTTTAACAAGAATGCACTATAATCCTATTTTTAAAGCCTTTCTATTGAAGAATGCCATTGACCCCTGGTAGCTATGGTTGGTGCACAGGGCAAGAGATTATTTTCCATCTTTGCTATCTTATATTCTTGTCTGTAGCTCAAGATGGTGAGAGCTGCTTTGAGACAAATATATTAAGACAGAGTCAACAAAAATCAACAAGACTAAGAAGGTACAGCTGACAGACCAAAGGATGAAACATCAATAAATGAGGAGAGCTGTCCCAAGACTCATTCAAAATATTCTTTCCTTTGAAATCAAACCAGCACTTGTGATAGTTTGGCAAGCTGCCTTGACATTAAAGATATTGTTGGGACATGCAGCTCATTTTCCGGTTAACAGTCAAAGAATGGCTGCAGCTGAAGATTTGTAAAACTAGGGTCTCCCAGAATCAGATTTCTTTTGCATTGTGTGTATGTGTTCTGAATTTGCAGGTTTTTGCATTTTTCAACAGCTCTACTTCGAAGTCTCTAGGTTTTCTCCCCTGCACCTGCCACACAATACTCACTTTGCTGTATGAATCTGCTGAACTGAGAAATGAAATGCCACTGGAAATGCAAGTTATTTGGGTGAAAATTTCACTAATGTGGTTTTGGCTTTTTGATAAATGTATTCCTTTGTTTTCAGAGCTGGAGTCAGAACATTATTACACTGAGTAGACACTAATCTCTCTTTCTCTCTCTCTGACCCTTACCAACCTCTCCCCACAGCCATTTTCACTATAGCTTTTTGGTTGCTGTTGTTGAGGCTAACATCAAAAGCATTTTGAAAGATTAGTACCAACAAGTAATGTCAGAGACTCAATGAAAAAAAAAAAGAGAGTCTATCAACTGCTAGTCCTGGGAGTGCTCAAGAATTCAAGAAGTGTGACTACTGCTTTGTGGAAAAAGCACAGCAGCCAAGGCTTTTAAACTTGTCATCAAAGCATCAAAACACAACAAAAGCATTACCAAAGACAATTCCAATTTGTAGGATTATACTGGTTTTTATTTAAAGAGGTATTATCTTTGCAAGCTAAAAATCATGATCTAAAGCCCCTGCGGGGGATTGGACAGTGGATAGGAAACGACCTCCAAATATTGTGGTATTGTTAACGAATGTAACTACGAGCAACCTGCAAATAATCTTGATTTGGTGAAAAGTTCGGCTGTGCAAAGGCTTTTTTTATGTTTTCTGCTGCTGAAGGCATGTGTGTGACTGAGCTTTGCCCATCTGACTGCTCACATAAAGTATGTGCAAAAGGAAGGAATGCTTTTCGCAGGGCGAGACATGCCTGGCGGAGCAGGAGAGGGCACTGTTCCACACCGAGAGGAGAGCTATTCCACCACTCTGCCTGCCCTTGACTCCAACCAGCTACAGCCAAATCGGACTACAAATTGGACAACGATTGCGGCTTTTACCTGTGAACAGCAAGTGATAACAAAGAGATGTGAAATTTGCTCCCTGCAATTTGGGCATTCTTGAGCTGGGACCCCCAGACTCAGCCACCACACGGTAAGATCGCACAGTGACTTTGCGGATGTGCAAAGATTTTGGGGTGCTCCCGTGCAATACAGCAGACCAGTGTTATTCCAGCCCAGCCTGCTTAAAGCCAGCTTGGATGCCTCCAGAGTATTTACATGCCCACACTCTCATAGCTGTGCATTCTTATAGATATTATACATACATTGTTTAGAACCGAGAAAAATACTGAAATTTAAAATTCCATAATCCAGTGCATTTTTCTTTTGAAGTGTTTTATTTCATCCTACAAGATTCAAAGCTTTGATGTCAAACATTTTTTCTGGATTATGGCTTAGTTTTAAGACCAGTGAGCACCGGACTCCAGGTTACCAAATAATGTAGGTGATCACTGAGGCAGTTACACGCAGTGAATGAGCAACCAGACACCAGACATAGTACTGCCTGATCACACATAACTAACCTGCCGAGTTTGTTTTAAAATGTATGACATATAACCCCACCTGGAGAAAGGATTTCGGAACTATGCTGTGCCAGGATGGTCATAAGGTCAATACAGACAGAGGAACAGAATCACAGGCCTTCCCCCATAAATATACCTCGCACATATCTTATTTAATTACACACTGTGTATCTTGTACTATTCTTCCAATTTGTCAAGGTCATGTTAAATTCAAATCCTCTCTTCTCTGTACTTACAGTCTCCCTCAGCTTTGTGCCACATGCAAATTTAATAAGCTGCTCTCCGTTCACCACGAATAGAAAAGGAGAGCGAGGATGAGCCGAATGGCCATGAGAGCTGCCCTCTGCTCGCCCTCCCACCCTGACACTGAGCACACACTGACAACCTGCACAGAGTTTTCCAAACAAAATTTCATCTCGGCCATTTCCTTTGCTTACCTCTACTAATGTTATATAAGATAGCATCAAACACCTTACTGAGGACACATGGCACTGGCTGCTTTTCCCTGTCCACAAGGTCTAAGCCTCTGTTAGCACAGGGAGTTGCATTGCTTTGGCATGATTTTTTCTTGATAGATACGTGAGAGCTGTCAGTAATCTCCTTGTTATCCCCTAGGAGCTTTCAGACTGTTGCTCTGATTTTTTTCTCCCAGTCTGTTTCTGGGAAATATGCACTTTTTCACTCCATAGATCTTTCTTTTTCCCCCTCAGTAGGACTGGCACCTTCCAGATTCTTTGCCAGCCTTTGCCCAACTGTCGTGGTTTCAGGTCAGCTCAGTCAGTAACAAAGCACCACGAAGCCGCTCGCTCACCCCCCACCCCCTCGCCTGGCCACGTTGGGATGAGGAGAAAATACAAAGGCAGGCTTGTGGGTCGAGACAAGGACTGGGAGGGATCACTCCCCACTTATGGTCACGGGCAAAAGACAGGCTCAACTTGGGGAACAAACAAAATCAATTTAATTTACTACAAATCAAAACAGAAACAAAACACAAGGGTATTAGGAAGGGAAACCAAATATCAGAACAACCTCCCCCCAACCCTCCCGCCTTCCCGGCTCAGTTCACTACCGATGCTGTCTACCTCCTCCCCCCGGCGGCGCAGGGGAATCGGGGATGGGGGTTTTGGGTCAGCTCGCCACACATCGTCGTTGCCGCTTCTTTCCTCAGGGGGAAGATTCCTCACTCGTTCCCTGCTCCACCGTGGGGTCCCTCCCACGGGAGACAGTCCTTCACCAACTTCTCCAACGTGGTTCCTTTCCGCGGGCTGCAGTTCCTCACAAACTTCCCTGGCGCGGGTCCTTTCCGCGGGCTTCAGTTCTTCCCGAACTCCCCTGGCGCGGGTCCTTTCCGCGGGCTGCTCTCCCGTCTCACACTGCTTCAGCGCGGTTTTTACCATGGGGTTACGGCCACCTTCGGGAGCTTCCGCTCCACCGTTCACCCCCCTGGGCTGCAGGGCCATCAGCCTCCTCAGGCTCCTCCTCCTCCCCCTCCACTTCCATGATTCCAGTGTCGGCAGCGATGTTCCTCTCAGGTTTCCCCCCCCCACTAACAGTTCCCCTTCTTAAATATGTTTTCCCAGAGGCGTTACCACCGTCACTCCCCGCCTAGAGGCGGGTCCGACATTTTGGCGTGCGGGTCCGACATTTTGGGGCAGCAAATTCTTCCAGCAACTTCTTAAAGGGGCCGCCTCTGCAGCCCCCCTCCCCTGCCACCAAGGAAAACCGCGCCACACACACCCATAACACCAACTTCCACATATCCTGGCAATTCAGTAGAAAAATTCACTATGAAATATAGTAACAGTTTATTGTATAATTTGGTAAATGCAAATTATGATTAAATTATCATGAAAAGCTGTTGAAATAGCAGGAGCTTATATGTATTATCTCCTTTTAATTATTCTTTTTGCCTGCAGAAGAAGGTGGTTTGTACACTACTGATGCTTATTATGACTGATAGGAACTTTTTGTAAATAATATTTCTGGAACTAAGGATTCATGTCAGTCAATCTGTATTTGTTTGCATGTATTAATTTTCTGTGTTACAGAATGGAATAAACAAATATGTATTTAACTACTGCAAAGGAAATGTTACAGTGAAAGGTGATTATGTGAATTAGTGGCCAGAGCAAAACAAACCACTTTAATCTTGTCTGAAAGTACAGCTGCAGTGTATGATAGGTTTATGTGAATCTCAGACAAATTTACAAGAAATGGAGAGGATAAGGAGGACTCTGGTGAAATTGTACTTCCTTCAAAATAAGTTTTTATGTGAAAACAAACTGCAGTTTATAGTTTGAATTCCAAGGCAAAAAGGAGAAAAGAAATCTCACTAGTTGGTAATTAATTTCTCTAAAAAATACCTAGAAAACATGCTAGGCTAGTCTGGATGTATAGAAAGCTTTCAAACTTTATGACATACAGCATAAATATGGGTTAATTGAAAGTTCTGGATAATAAACCTGCTAACGTGCTGACCTATATGAAATTTTCAGTAATGTCAATGCATCACTTCTAACAGTCTGTTTTCTGTCTATAAAATTCGGTTCCATGCTATTGCAAATGACATTGTTTTTCATGTGGAACTGCTAGAGTGTTTATCACAGGACTTCAGAAAAAAATCCTTGCAATAATATAAATTAAAAGACTTAAAAAGAAGAGGGTGGGAAAAGATAAAAAAATGGCCAATTTAGAATAACAGAGGGAAATCACTTGTCCATATAACTTTCCTTAACTCTGAACAAATAAATAATAAGCTGTGAAAATTTTATTGCATTTGTAACAGATACTTTTTTTTTTTGATAGAAAAGAAGAAAGGTTAAGAGGTCTAACTTATACTGTTCCTTTTCTTGATTAAATTGTCTACATTGTCTACTGTCTAAATCAGAAAATCCAGTTTACTTTACTTAAAATCAGGTCACAAACACAGCACGTCTAGCCACATCAGGGCCCACACTTCTTCTTATCTGGGATTCACAATCTTTGGTGTCATTGCTGTTCTGCAAAAACATATCTACATAAGCAGCTGAATTGTGGGACAGAAGTAGACTTGCTTAAATCCAAAGAGGTGTACGATGTACAAGATATACTATTATATTAATATGAAATACTCTTTTTCTGTTATGAACATATGACATTTCAGACTGATAGAGAATAATTTAAGAAATACAGCAATCTAGGATAAAACCCCCACATATACTCTGTGCAGAAATTAAGGGAAAATTTTTCTATATATATGCTTTTATCAGTGAAAGTTTCAAAACTAATATAACTTCTCAAATTCTCACCATGTTGTAAAAATTGAGGATGGACCTATTAATAAAAAGGTAAAACAGAAAGATGGAAATCTGTCTTTGACTACAGTCATGCTCCGGCTGTAACTGTGCTTTCTTAGGAGGAAACAAGAAATAAGTTTGACAGTACTGAAACATCTTACTTAGAAAAGAATTAAAAGTTTATTTTTTTCCCACTGAAAGACTTTCTTTCAGTTTTTTTAATTATAGGATACTACATGATAAATTTGAGCAACATCTTAAAATGTTAAAATAAGAAAGAAATTTCCTATTAACATAAATTACTAAATTCATTAGATTATACATTAAACTGCACAAAATTTGTTTTGATGCAGAATAAAATTAATCTTCAAAATCTTATGTTCTTTTAAATAAAATTATGTTCTTCAGAGTAACGGTGCTCAATTTGTGGTTTCTAACATAACATTTCTAAAGAAAATGGAAAATCTTGATTCAGAAAAATAAGGTTCATTGTTAGTTTCTTTAGCAAAACCCAAACTTATTCTTTCTCAGATGTNCAGATGAGTAAACACAAAACTCTCCAGTCCCAAGATAAACTTTAGTTTATGTAATTTTCTAGGTATTAACTGAATATTGTCACCTACCATACCTGGTAATGAATCTAAGAGATAAATGGCTGGAAATGCAGAAATATATGGGATGGTTTGGATACACTGACCCATATTTCTGGTCTATAGTGGCTGTCTTGAAAAATGTAAAATAAAAGCCACATCAAAGCCTTTAGGAGAGGTGGGTGCTGGTCTCTTCTGTCAGGGGGCTGGTGATAGGACGAGAATAAATGGTCTCAAGTTGAGGCGGGGGAGGTTTAGATTTGATATTAGGAAAAA
>VYZV01014324.1:6625-24767 GCA_013401275.1 Pandion haliaetus | reverse complement strand
GCAGAATAAAATTAATCTTCAAAATCTTATGTTCTTTTAAATAAAATTATGTTCTTCAGAGTAACGGTGCTCAATTTGTGGTTTCTAACATAACATTTCTAAAGAAAATGGAAAATCTTGATTCAGAAAAATAAGGTTCATTGTTAGTTTCTTTAGCAAAACCCAAACTTATTCTTTCTCAGATGTACAGGAAGATTTTCTGAGAATTTTTAAGGTGCCACACTTCTGTGAACTTTTAAATTGCCACTGAAATACAAATACTATTGTAACTTTTGGGGTCAGTGACTGTCAGATATTGAAAATTATCCTGCCTAAAACAAAGAACCCTTGGTGTTGATTGGTTGCTACACATTGATTTAATAACAATACCGTTATTACATGTCACTTTCTTTTAGTTAAGGAGCTTAAATCTTTAACAAACTGATCATCAAAAACTACTTGAGGTGAAGAAATACAGTAACAGTCATTTTGCAAAGGAGAACTGAAGGTCATCCAGGGGATTTTGTTCCAGAGCAGATGAGTAAACACAAAACTCTCCAGTCCCAAGATAAACTTTAGTTTATGTAATTTTCTAGGTATTAACTGAATATTGTCACCTACCATACCTGGTAATGAATCTAAGAGATAAATGGCTGGAAATGCAGAAATATATGGGATGGTTTGGATACACTGACCCATATTTCTGGTCTATAGTGGCTGTCTTGAAAAATGTAAAATAAAAGCCACATCAAAGCCTTTAGGAGAGGTGGGTGCTGGTCTCTTCTGTCAGGGGGCTGGTGATAGGACGAGAATAAATGGTCTCAAGTTGAGGCGGGGGAGGTTTAGATTTGATATTAGGAAAAATGTCTTTACTGAAAGGGTTGCCAGGCATTGGAACAGGATGCCGAGGGAAGTGGTGGAGTCACCATCCCTGGAGGTATTAAAAAAAGCATGTAGACAAGGCACTTCAGGACATGGTTTAGTGGGCATGGATGATGGTTGGACTTGATGATCTTAAAGGCCTTTTCCAACCTAAATAATTCCATGATTTTAAGAGTTATATATTGAATTTCTTTTATTAAGTTTCTTTTCTGTAATTTTATGGGATATATCTACATTTTCATTGCAGCAAATGATAAGTGAAGAAAATATTTAGAAACTCGAACCTAAAAAACATGTAGTAGTGAGCCAAGTACATTGAAAAGTTCTAAGTCAGTGAAACTATATGAAGTGTTACAAGTCTTATGGCTACAATTCATGAGATAATTAACAAAGTGCTTTCCTGAATAAGACCATGTATTACACGTGGAATCAAGGCCTAAGAATTTAAAATGCTAGGAAATAAAACACCTCAATCCTCTCAAAGTGTAAACAAAGACCATTTCTTCAAACAGATGTGGTGGGATGTGGAACGTGTCGAAATGATCGATGGATGTGACAATTGTGAGTATGCATGTCTCATTTGACAGAAGTCCTATCTTCAGTACAAATTATATCACTACTTTTGCTACATAAATTATAGTTCGCTCTTTAATGATAGTCTTGGGAGACACTGTGAAGAGAAAAAACAGACTGGCAAATACAGGTGATTTAGTGGATATCTTAATTTCTCTGAGCAAAAATTTGATTTGCTTAGTCCTTTTTGACAGTGACATTTTTCTGAATAATAATGGAAAAATAACATTGGTGGGATGTTTCTATTCATTGTTACCATTTTCTTTTGATTGTATATGGAAGATGCCATCAACCGCAACCAAACTGCAGGTTTACTAGAGACAATGAAGTCATAGTAAATGTGGACCTGGGCCAAGACAAGGCCCTGTGGTGGCCAGGGCCATGTAACCTACTGAACTGACAGATGGGCAAAGATAAACCTTTCCTGGCACCACAGCTGGGAATGATTAAACTGGGATTTGCTAACAACATTGCCTTTCTTGGCAAATATCAACAGAAATTCTCACTTTTAACTATTACAATACCCTTAATAAGGTATATAAGAAGTTAGAGAGCTAGTGCTGGAAACACCAATGCTACTCAGACATCCAGCCCAAGTGAGAGACTGCAGCTGCTGCTACGGGTGATTTATGTATTATTAGAAATGTGCTGCTTGTTTCAATCACTCACCTCATCAAGTGCATTCAGATTGTTCTTTGTTGATTAAAACTAGAAATCCAAGTTAATATCTGACTTCTTATCACTGCAGAAATAAGATCATGCACAATGGTTTTGACATGAGTGTCACAGTTAGCTAGTGAGAGAGCAACCTGCTCCAGCAATTGCACACAGGAATGCTCTGCAATCATATTACAGTATATTTTATCACAGTGGTTGAGTGCAGTTGTTTCAGACCTTTTCAAAATATCATAGACCTATCCCTGTAGTACAATACAATTATTTTCACTCAAAATCCCCCACATTTTGAAGAATGTATATCATTAAGCTTGAGAAATATAATTAAGTTTGGTAGGAGTACCTGCAGAAAAGGTTTCTTAATCTTACCTTTTGATAAACTTAAGTCAACAATTCACCAGTAATAATTGAGTCTGCTCCACTAAGTGGATACATTGCTGAAAATAGCAAGCACCCCTCTTCCCCTCTTCCCCTCTCAATTTCATCTGGAGATTTTTATAATATTTGTAAAAATGTCACCAAAACCCATGTCATCATTTCTATATTCAGGCACATGTGATAATATTCTTTCCATTCTCTGGATATGTTTTTTTATGAAATGACTTTTGTCACTGGACACTATGTGATTGATGATGTGGGAAAATGTGTCCACACACAAGGCATCTGTGCAGTTAAAACCTGAAGGAACATTTAACACCTCCCAAAAGGGATAAAGGTTGCTGTTGATGACCTTCAGGGTTTTTTCAGTATGTTGATTTCTATTGAACACTTCTCAAAATGGTTGACTGCTGGATCAAGATGGACTTTCTTCTGGGAATTAAAAATCTCTAAGTTTATTCTTGGCTGGTTGTTAACATTAATAAGTCCCTATTTCATGTTTCTACTGATGTTACTCCCTTGGTGTTTCTACAAATAAGTTTTTGGCCCACTCAGTGTAAGGTCTGTGATATGTTCATCCAGGAATAAATAATCTGCTCATCCAAGTGATAGAGCCCCCAGGGGCAGGAACCAGTTCCCCTTTTGCTCACAAAAAATACAGCTTTTGTATTGTGATATAAATGTCTTGAAAGACTCTCAAATTATAGCATTCAGCAGTGGGCTAGACTATGATAAACTAGATATGAGGATCAATAGGTTGAATGTTTTTGTGTGTCTGCAGTACAGCAGAGCCATTTCATTTTAAAAAAAATGTGAAGATACCCATATTGTAAGTGGGAAAAGTAAAGAAAAAGTATATTAAGGTCTTTATGACACTGGCTTATCTGCTGTCTAAATATAAGAAATTTTAAGTACAGATAGGAAGATTGTTTCTTCATGCTGTTGGTGGATATTTAATTTCAGTAATATCATGTGCAGTCTTTCTAGCAGTAAACTGCCATGTTCTCTTCTTTTCTTTCATTCTTACAGCAGCTGGTATAACACAGAAGCTTTTGGTTTTATCAATCCATATACTTTGAAACTGTCACATGTATATTTGACCAAAATTTTAACCTCCCTGGAAAGTCTATCTATATTTCCATTTCATATGTCATATAACATTTAACAGTTTTTTGTTTGCTTTTGCATGTGCAAGTTTCTGTAGGGCTCATTTCCATAAAGTAAGACAAAAAGTTGGTAGGATGAGGCAGATGCAGACATTAGGGAATAGTTATGCTTTAGTCTTGACCAACTCAAATTATTAAGTTCCTCAGTGGTCTCATAAATAATGCCAGGTTATTTAAGAAAGCATATCATCTAGTGATGAAAGAACATGGACTGGTATATTTGTACTCTTCTTAGCTTGGGGTTCATAATTCAAACATTCATCATTTGCTCCCCAAAGGACATCTTGCCATTACAAAAACCATAAGAGATGATTAGCTGCAATAATATAAGATCTCAAATATTTAACTTGTTAAGTCCCTGTTAAACTGCCTGTTTTGATTTCTTATCCTTTCTGTCTGAGAAAAATATTCCATCTTCCTGGTTGTACAAATGGCCATATGTCTCTTTTGTCACAGAACTGGAGTTTCCTTCCAGTAACAGATTGGGCAAACATGGAGAAAACACCCATTATACTCAAAAGCTTTTGGTATCTGGTTGAAGAGAGCATAACCATCCAAGTCTAAGAGCCCAAATTGCCCCTTCCCTCCCCACAAGCCACATTAGATTTGCACATTGTCCCTGTGAGCTGCGTACGGCAGCAACTGGACAGCTGGTGCCGGTTTTCTTTCTTTTTACTCATTACTGTCTCGGGGCCAGAATGGTGTGCTGTTTAGGTTCCAGAAATGTAAGCTGGTACACAGGCTAGTATGCTGAGGTAAGCACTAAAACATCTGAGCAGCCTGTTACTGCCTCCTCAGAGATCTAGGCTACCAGTTTCCATCTGGGTCACGACAACGATTTCATTTCTGAGCTCTGTATAGGCCTTTCTCCAAATAATGATGTTCTCCTAAGACAAGCTCTCAGTTCTTTTTGCAGGCCAGGTTTCTGATAGCCAGCTTGCTGCCACTCCACAGGTTTATCCATTTCTATCTTTCTGTGGATTAGTTGCTTTAGGATTAAATTGATGTGATAATCTTAGGTCCTGCTGACAGTAAAGATGCATTTGGTAATGCGACTGTTCATAAAAATTCTTTTACAATTCTGTATAAATTAGTCCTTGAAACATGCCTTTCCTCTGCCATTGTCTGTATATGAAGCAGAGATGGATCATAAAAACCTACCTTACTTATGTGGAAGATAATTATAATCTAAGAATTTTCACAGAAACAAGTATTAGTAACAACCAGACCTTATTGCTAGCTGAATAAATGTTTACATTTAGCCTGGCCCCAAATGTTGGACTTCAGTGAGAGAACGTGTATATACTTAGTGATCTTTTCTGTACACTGATTTGAACAAAATCATACTATTTGTATGGCTTTCATCTTTACGTTGTAGGTATAAATGTGTTATCTATATATTACTATGAGAGGCTATTACAACCTCTGGAAAGCATTTTCTTTTAGGATGTCACACAAAGCTCAAAACTTCAATGTGGACTTTTACCAAATTCCCTAGCAATTACCGTAGGAATATACCTGTTTGCAATTGAACTTGACAAAACAGATACATAAAGAGGTTTGAATTCAAACAAAGAAATTACATTCACCAGTATCACAAAACGTCAAAATTGTTCTTGTAATAAGTTGGTCCTCAAACTTTCTAGGTGAATGTATTTTTTGCTACTCCTAGCTCTGCAAGTTTTCATTTTCCTTCCATGAGGTTTTTGTACTGTCTGCTATAACACAGCATTTCTTGGAGCTTTTCTTGCATTTAGTTTCTGCATACAGTTCAGTGTGGGCCCACTGGCAGCTTATAAATGAGATTCAGGCCTGTGTGACACTCCATCTAGCTTGCTGTCCTTCCCCAGGAAGACAGGAGGAATTGATGTGAGAGCAGCGAGTGGTACCCAGGCAGCTCACCTGGCTGCTGATCCTGTCTCCAGAGAGCAGAAGAAAAGGGGAAGCAGCATCAAGGGAAGGCCTAAAAGATCTCCTCTGTCTGATAACACCCTCTTAGCTTGTCTTCTCTTGGAAAGGTGGAAACTGAAGTTGGATTTGGGCCAGTCCTTTACCACTCCATATGGGGTAGCTCTGTTAGCTTAGATTTTTGAATATTATTTTGTTTCAGTAACTTTTTCTTCTACATAGTTTAAGCTACTTCTTCTGTCTGTCTCAACATGTTGAATTTCTTTATTATTTTAGTCGAGTTTCATTTCGTTGCTGATGCTACTGTGATGCATCTTTTCCTGATGATATTACCAACAGGGATCTTCCACACACTGCTTTTCTTTTTTCCTCTAGGTTGATCTCAATGTTTAAAATTTATTTGAATTGTTGTTACTAATTTTTCTTCTTGCTTTAATTTACTGAAAATACTAATTACACACTTGTACACATACATGTGCACCATAGAGATATACACTATCCGTAATATAACAATGCTGGTATTGAAGACACAGTTCATCATGATTCACCATGTTTTCTCTTGGTTTCACAGCTTTGGTAAGTAGCAGCAAGACTTTGAAAATTCCCTGGTTTTCCTTCATCTTTTAAGGATCAACAGTTTCAGTTATGGCAAATGAACTGTACTGTTTTAGTATTTATCTGCCTGAGGATCTTAGTCAGTCCACATGTAAAATGAAAATAAAGGGAGAACTGTATTGATTTTGTCATTGTGAGGTCTCTGGTGGGTGTATTTGGCACACTCAACTTCTAAAAAGACATGAAGTAATTAATACTTCTAAGTGCTTTAGGGGCATATCTCTGTCTTTAGTTCTCTGAGAAGTTCCCCAGAGCCTTCACAACTCATCTGGCTCCTGCCTCTTAAAAAGAGAAAGTCAAAGTTAGTAAGTATACAGCTGTACATATTTATTTCTGGAGGATGGAGTCTATTGATATGACAGCCCATATGTTCAAATTTTGGTAACAGCCAAACAGGGTTGGGACTAAAATTTGTAACAAGACTTTCAACATGACTGTGTGCCTTTTTTTTGAGAGAGAAATAGATAAAACTAGTGATGCCACTGAGAAGGGTGGAATATATTGTGAAAATTGTCCGGTTCTGATTAAAAAATTTGCATTAACTGATTTTTTCAGTGAAAAAGATGAAACAACCTGATTTCCCACCCTCTCAAACTAGAAAATATTCTATTCAAGGGAAATGCCTTCAGAAAACCTCCACTTTCAAAGCTGAATAGGAAGTATCAGTGATGTAACTATACAAATGCATTGTTGAAAAATAGATTTAATTTCTGCAATGCACATTCATTACTTGATAATAGAATAATAGAAAAAAATGAAAAAGAAAGCTCAAGAGAAAAAAAATATAAAAAGCATTTTTGTTCCATTTGCATTGTCTCCTTCAGATTTGTCAGTCCTGAATAGTCATGTGCTCTTTTGAGCATCTGTGTCTCAAGCTCTGGAAAAAAGAAAATTTGGCATTTGTTGTGCTCAGAACTCTTTTTCAGTGGTTTTTTATATTTATAAACTGAATAACTTCTATATCCACAACTGGAAATAGAAGTTCATAGCATAATGTTATTGCTCAAATAGATTATAGTAAGACAACATTTTTACGAAAATTGACTTAAGAGCTTCAAATCTTTCTGTATGTTGCGAAGATTATCATATTGTCCCTTCTGCTGCTGCCCTGGAGCAGTGTTTTAGCTTTGCAGGGTAGATTCTCTACTGTGTTATACGTAACTCTGTGGAAATTGCCAAAACTCTGACACTAACTATAACTAGGCAGCCTTGTCAAAAACAAGGCTGTTGGGACTTTGAATTCTCAATCTTATTCCTGAATATGATAATTACCTGTCTGATTTCACACCAATATAGTGTATAAAGTTTGCATTCAGATCTCTGTATGTGGATCCCCACTACTGATATAATGTCCTGAAAGGAGATACTGACAGTTATGTAAAACCTGAACTAAAAAAATAATGGATGAATATTGTAATCAGGGGTTTTAGAACACTGAAGTGCCTTCAGCATCAACAGGCAGGGGAGACTCAGAAAGGCCTGTATAACAATTGTTAAGTCTTTCCTGTATAGCAATTGTTGGAGTCTCTATTTTCCAGCTACAAAAGATGAGTTGGTTGCTTTAAAATTGTATTTCAGGCACAATGTAATATATGCATTTTAGGAGCCTGCTTTTTTAACAAACATGGTGCTATCTTTTATTGCGTTAGAAAATTAAGCGTAGAAAAAAGCTGCATGATTATAGTGCAAAACCATGTAACAAAGAGACTCAGTTATGCCTCAAAATCTTTGCCGAATGTCTATTATTAAAAATAAGTAAATAGATATGATTGAGATTTAAGTGAATGAGCAGAAAGCATCATCTAACTTCTCTCCTGCCTTTTAAGACTCTGATCCCCATGTCTCAAAATATTTGAGGATTGGTTTATTTTAATCCTGCAACATTACCACTGAAGATGGCAGCTTTCATCTGGAATTCCTATTTTTTGATATTCAACCTGATATGTCATTCAAGAAAGATCAATTTGGAAAAGAACACCTGCAAAAAACACTACAAAGACAAACAGGTAATTGGAGAGTCTGACTTAGGATACTAAAAATGTTTGGCCTGTTTAGAAAGAGGTGAGGGGTGTTTATTTTTCTCTATCAGTTCATCAAGTGAATAAACAGCAGGGAAAACAAAGGGCTATTAAAGTTTAAGGAGGATTTTGGCAAAAGAATAAGTGACTATAAACAGACTATGAATACATTTAAGGTAGATATTAGAGGAAGGTTTCTAACCATTAAGGAATTGATGTTCTGAAAAAAGATTTTGAACAAGAATAACTGTGGAAAAAATGTAATTAGTTATAAGAAGGAACTACTGCTATTTGTAATCAGCAGTTCCACTGTTGCTGCAGTTTCCAAGGACTGTAATGAGGACTCAGAATTTCTTGTTCAGCTCTGTGCCTGCTTTCTCCTTGGCATGATAAAGAAAATGTGCGGTTCATATGTACTGTGAGACCCACTCACAGGCAGGTCTCAGACCTTCACTTAAACCATTAGGAAAGATTTGTAGATGCAGGGAAACTTGAGGACATCATGCATTTTTATGTAGTAGGACTTGCTATTTCTCAGTCTTTGGACAAAAATACATACACTTTTACAGTAACACACACCTATATCTTACCCATTAATTCTATAGCTGATAAATAGTATATTTATATTTATAGCTGATATATAGTATATTCACACCACAAACAGTTTCAAGGTTCATGCTTTTCATCTTAAAAGGGGAAATACTTAAAAAAAAATCTTGTTCTGCTAGGTATAACATACAGTTTTGCCTATAGACTAGCGTTAAGTTTGCCATCAAAAAACCTAAGGATATCTGTAGCAAGTCTTTTTTTCTCGTAAAGAAATATATAGGACAAATCAGTCAGTCACCTAAAAGCTTCCAGCTCTGCAAAGAGGTGGAAATTACACGTAACGTTTTTCCCACAGGGAAGCTTCACAGACACACTGCTGCAGAGAAAGAACTAAGCAATGTGTGAATTCAGGCTTGCAGAGAATACTGCACAGCCAAAGCCAAGGGCCCTTGAAGCCTAGAACCTTCCTCTCCCTCAGAAGTGTCTTATAGCTCAAATATTGCAGTAGTGACACACTGAAATGTCTTATATAAAAGGCATTAAAGGTAAGATTGAAACTAATGTCTGAGCTGCTATTTAATATTCATGAAGATGGAATTATCAGGAAGTACCAAATGACTAAATAAAGCTCTCCCAGAACTGAACACTGAAGAAATGAGGTACAGTGAATGTAAGAAATGACAAGACAAAATATTTCTCTCAGTGCTAGAAAAAAAATTTGGAAACAGGATGATATTACAGCATATGACACTATCTGTAGAAATACAAGCATCTAAGAGAAAATCCCACAGCTTTCAAAGCCTGGGAGATTGCATATGGAACAAGTATTTCTGCCATGAATAATTTAATAAATGTTAACCAACATTAGCTTTACTGACCTTAACCATCTATTGTGATCTTTCTTATTAACAGCATAAGAAAGGTAATGCATACCATGACAGAGAGTGATTTATTGGTTAAACTTCATGAAAACAGTGACTACTGGGTAAGAATGAACCAAAGAAAAAACAGGATGTTTTGAATTAGTGACTGAGGTAAAACAACTGTTAAACTGGAAACCAAAAGGGTAAAGAGGTGACAGAAAACTAAACCTCTGTAGCAGTAAAGCTTTAACAAAGTGACGTTGGAATCACCTGGGAAAATGAGTAAGAATAAGCCAGTATCACAACTTTTTTCTATGTCGTATGTCACACAACTAAGGAACAAAATTGTAAGAGTTGGCACCGAGGCACAAGAAGACACTTAGAAGAGTGATGAATGGTTTTTTTCTGAAAATAACACTCAAGATTACAAACCAAGCAATTAACATAATTAAATTATTGGAGAAAACAGAACAGAACATGAATTAAGGAAAATCATACAGGATGTCAAATCCTTTGTAACAATGCATGAAGTTTTAGAAATCTGTTCTTATTTGTTCTTATTTAGGTGGAAGTTCTTCAACTGACTCTGAAGAAGGATCACTTTCCTTTTTCAAGAACTCTGAAATACAATTTCAGGCCTCCTGTATGTAGGTTTCTTCTTTGTCAGTAGCCCAATATAAGCCCATGTCAGAGTGTTAGGCAGAAGCTGGCAGATGAAGAGCTGCGAGTGCCCAAGTAACTCTTGAGAGAATAACTTACTGTGCCCAGCGTCAGTCACACACTTTGGATCACTTAAAATAGATATTCCCCACAGGCTTGTAATCTCTTTTTGTTTCGCTCTTCAACAGAGCACAGCAAGAGCAATTCAATTACATTCTGAGACTCAAGTAAAATTAAGTGTATGCAATACCAGTGCAACACCACATAGACAAAGTTAAACCTCCACGTAGCACATGCAGGACTTGCTCTCCAGTGGAGATCTCAGCGCACAGGCGTGGTGTGCAATCTGGGCCTTGCTGCATGCCTTCCTCTTGCTTCCTGCTCAGCAGCACTGAACTTCCTTTTCAGCTCACCAGGAGGCTGAGCCCTTTGCTTTCAGGTGAGCCCTGCTTCTGAGTTTGTCACACTTTTCAAATGGGATTTGGAGCTTAACACACTGCCTCTGGAGGTAGCGGGTGAAGCTGCTGCTAGTGCAGAGGAATCCCAGTGTCATGCAGTGAAACTAGTGAGAGAACAATCACACAGCTTGGCAAAGATCACATGATGGTTTAACTAGAATTGTGCAATTATACCTTCCAAATGAACAATGCAATAATTAAATTGGGACCACTGTCAAGACTTCTTTTAATTCAAGCGGGGAAGGCATTGACTAATGCAAAAATTGTACATCTACGGTTACCCCTAGATCTGCAATAAAACTGTCTGAATTGGTGTTCAATGTTTAAATCTCTCTGCAGTGTCCTTTGGCTATTCCTCTACACTTTTTTCAGTGCTTCAAATAAACTTCTGGGATACATGTACTATTAAGAGTTAGACTGGTCCTTAAGTATCAGCCCAGGCAAGGGGAAGGGTCACTTCACTGTGCTTGCTCCTGGGGCTGATTGGATGATGAATTAGTCCCTCTAACTGCTCAGTACTGCTTTTCAAGACAACTTGTTCTTTGATTATTTGATTTCATCTTCATTTTAAAAATATTTGATAAAGTCAAAATGCATAATGTTAATAAAGCTCTGAATATTAAGACAATTGCTTAAGTACAATAAAGCAAAGGTAAAAGGATTCATAGAAAAATTAAATCCTTGAGAGAAATTAAAATAAATGTTTTTTATAATAGAGATGTCTATAAGACTAGACCAGTCTAAAAAGAAAAGATGTCAAAATCAGACAACCAAAAGTTAAATGTAAAATAAGCAAATATAACTGGAAATTGGATAAAGAATAACAACTACTCTGCTGTTTTAAAAAGTTCCCTGAAGATTAACTAGAACTAATATTTGATCTGGTTAGGAACTGAAAAAAACCCTATTAACTGAGTTATTTTCAGGCAAATCATGTTTATGTTCGCTTTAGGATCCATTTCTGCAGCAAGAATGTTTTAAAGGGGACTTGAAGTAAAACACACAAATAGTCCTGCAGTGTTTTCCAACTACTGCAACATGTCTGTTATGCAAGAAAGGAAGACAGAAGAAAAGTTAGGAAAGAAATATAGCAGGGAAAGGAAAATGGAATGGACTAAAGATTTTTCTATATGTGTAATCTATCACCAGATATGTACTAAGTCTATGCACTCTAAGCCCCCATTGCTTCTAGCAAAGTCTTAAATTCACCTGAAAACATCTCAGTTTGCTCATGATGAAAGGCCTGATAAAACTTAGGTCTGAAACTGAAGGCTTAAATACTTGCTAAACTTTATATGGCTTTATACTTTTTACAATAACTTCATTCAAAGTCTCTACAAATGATGTGACAAACATTTCATAGTTCAGCCTCATTAGTAGCATAAACTGGTACCCTGGGAGCAGGATGAAAGAGTAGTAGGAATGTGGAAATGGTAGAAGGGACTGCAGTTTTAAATCAGATGTTAGTTTAGGTATTGAACACTATTGGCAATTTCACCATTGCTCAGATATTGTGGTTTAAGCCCAACCGGCAACAAAGCACCACAAAGCTGCTTGCTCACTCCTCCCCTCCCTGGCCCTGGTGGGATGGGGAGGAGAAAATCCAAAGGCAGGCTCGTGGGTCAAAATAAGGACTGGGAGGGATCACTCCCCACTTATGGTCATGGGCAAAAGACAGGCTCAACTTGGGGAAGAAACAAAATCAATTTAATTTATTACCAATCTAATAAAAACCAAGGATATTAGGAAGGAAAACCAAACCTCAGAACACCTTCCCCCCACCCCTCCCTCCTTCCCGGCTCAGCTCCATTCCCGGTTCTTTCTACCTCCTCCCCCCGGCGGCACAGGGGAACGGGGGCTGGGGGTTTTCGGTCAGCTTCCAAAACCTTGTCTCTGCTGCTCCTTTCTTCAGGGGGAAGATTCCTCACTCGTCCCCTGCTCCACCGTGGGGTCCCTCCCACGGGAGACAGTCCTTCACCAACTTCTCCAACGTGGGTCCTTTCCGCAGGCTGCAGTCCTTCAGGCATAGACTGCTCCAGAGTGGGCTTTCCCATGGAGTCACGGCCATCTTGGGAGCCTCTGCTCCCCTGCTCCCCTCCCTGGGCTGCAGGGGGTCACCTGCCATCTCACCACGGGCTGCAGGGCCATCAGCCTCCTCAGGGACCCCTCCTCCCCCTCCTTCTTCACTGACCTCGGGATCTGCAGAGGGGTTCCTCTCACATTCCAATCCCACCACTCCCTGCAGGTTCCCCTTCTTCAATCTGTTCTCTCAGAGCCGCTATCACCATCACTGACGGGGTCGGCCTGGGCCAGAGGTGGGTCTGACTTGGAGCTGGGGAAGCTTCCAGCAGCCCCTCACAGGAGCCACCTCTGCAGCCCCCTCCCCTGCTACCAAAACCCCACTACACAAAGCCAAAATTATACCTCCAGATTTCATACATTAGAAGTTATGAATGCAGAACTTCCTTGCTGTAACCTACAAGCAAGAGTTCAGCTAGACAGAATCTAGAATCATTGCATACTTCTTGCGTCCAAAACACTTTTCTCAGTTGTGGGCTCAGATGTCTCTTGAGAGGTACTAATGACTCCATGGCATTTGGCTGAGAGGAGCAAACAGAAAAATACTCTGAGAAAAGGATCACCTGGGAGCCTCTGCAGAATGAAGACACCAGAGGGAGTATATCTCCTAGGGGGTGAATAACAGGTAACATCCTTTCCCTTATACCATGCATAATTGTCCTGGTTTCAGCTGGGATAGAATTAATTGTCTTCCTAGTAGCTGGTACAGTGCTCTGTTTTTGAGCTGGGTATGAGAAGAATGTTGATAACACACTGATGTTTTCAGTTGTTGCTAAGTATTGTTTGGTCTAAAGTCAAAGATTTTTCAGCTTCTGATGCCCAGCCAGCAAGAAAGCTGCAGGGGCACAAGAAGTTGGGAGGGGACACAGCCAGGGCAGCTGACCCAAAGTGGCCAACGGGGTATTCCATACCATGTGACCTATATAAACTTGGGGGAGTGGGGGCGGGGGGGGATGCTCACTCGGGGACTAACTGGGCATTGGTTGGCAAGCAATTGCATTGTGCATCACTTGTATATTCCAATCCTTTTGTTATTACTACTGTAATTTTATTAGTGTTATCATTATCATTTTTAGTTTCTTCTTTTCTGTTCTATTAAACCGTTCTTATCTCAACCCATGAGTTTGACTTCTTTTCCCAATTTTCTCCCCCATCCCACTGAGGGGGGCGGAAATGAGTGAGTGCCTGCATGGTGCTTAGTTGCTGGCTGGGGTTAAACCACAACAATAATATAGTTGTCTTTTTCCTTAAAGCTCTTCAACCATAGTCTCCTACCTAGGAATGCTTAGTAAGACCTACATGTTTTCTCTATTCACGTACATCACCACCAAGAGACCTTCACTTAGCTTTCCTGTACAGGGAGGAAAAAGAAGTTATGTTATTCCTGAAGTAAACCTCTCTCTGTAATGCATGCCATATCCTTTGTACTGCCCTTTCCTGCTGCCTGTGAACCAAGGACCAAAGGCTCAGCTCTGACAGTGCACAGATCCATAACCTTGACTCAAACTGCTGAAGAAGAGACATGAGGAAGTTCACAGAGGGGTAAGAAATCAGATAAATTAGACTGTTGAGATGAAATCATTAACAGATCAGGGAGTTAAAGGAAAGATTCCCCCATGGGAAGGTATAAATACCTGTAGGAAAAAACCTGGGAGCCTGCCTGGGGTTAGGTTATTGGGTCATCAGATCAAGTCATCAACATCACCTGTACTGATGAGCTGGTGGAAAATTACATCTTAGCAACACGGAGGAGTTAATTCATAGGAGCTGCAGAGACCAGTCCTTTCCCATCTGGCTGGGGTTCCCTGGCCAGCAAAGACTCTTCAGGTGTTGTGTCAGAGGAGGTGAGTATGCTAAGGTTTAGCCTAACAGATTGCTAAATCCTAGCCATCTTTAGTATGTTAGTCAGTAAATAATTGCTTGGTATTTCTATGTGCTGGATATTCTGGTTTCAGGGTCTCTTTGCACTCAGATAAAGAAAAATGAACAAACTGATCCAGACGAGAAGAGCTATCACTAGAAAGGAAAGCTTCCTTGTAACCTGTCACTTCTGTTGCACTTGTGAAAAAAAATACCAGCCTTAGTTCAGCTCTATCTGTACTCCTGAAACACTAAAGTATATTGGAACTGGGTGGAAGATGGCAGATGTTTAATACTTCCTATGACTTGCACCAGTGAGCACATTTGGAGAGGAAGAAGATTATTACACCCAGATGGAGCTTCAAGAACTTAGTATAAAGCAAGTATCCTCATCAGAATTTGCTCAAGAGGATACAGTAGTTAATAACACTTCTATTCTTTTGAAAAGTGCCAATTTTTTTCCCATTTATTTTCACTACATAAAAGACTTTCTGTTTTGAGATTGAAGATTGATTATAAGATGCTCAGAAGTACAGAGACAAAGAAGAATGTAATCACATTATTGGTTCATCAAACAAACAAAATTATTTATCTGTTATTGTTTTACTTTCTTAGCACCACAAAAGAAATAAAAAAAAAAAATCTCAAAAACTGCAGGAAAGAGGTTTTGAAATTTTAGCAACACCCCCACCTCCCCGATATGGGTTTTCTTTGAGAAAAAGAAGAGTTTGAAATAATGCTTAAGTTCACATTTCCATCTATGCTATATTAAACTGCTCAAAAGTAGCTTAAATGTTTGGCTAGGCTATTTATTAGAAAAGGATCCCAGCTCATGATAAAACTCCATTGTGGTTAATGAAATGTAAATATTTACTTTTACCATCACTCAGATAGTAACATTCTACCTATTGAAATTCCCCTGCATCAGGTGGCGAGTGCTGTTTCTTATGGGCAACAGAATGTGTAAGGTCTAGCTGAGACCAAAAAATCTGACATACATACCTTCATTGAGTTTTCTTCAGCACTGTAACCAATAAAAGCAAAAAGGAAGATAAAAAGAAGGAAAGGGAATATATTTTTTACAAAGTTTTTATGCAGAAGAAAGAGGCCCATATGTTATCCTTTTTTCAATCCTGCATTGCTCATTTCTAAAAAAACATAAATCCCTTCTTTAGAGTTACTGTAGCTCTAATAGCTGATTTTTCTTTTCTTTATGATTGTCATTGTTTTCATTTGAAAAACTTACTGTCTTCTACTGTTCCTTTAACTTTTTAACTTTTTCAGTCTTTAGATATATCCCCTTTGAAAACTCTGCTATTATGCTGCATATGCTAAGTAAACAACAGTGCTTCATGAAAAATATTTTGCATGTTAAAAGTGCTATGTAAACATTCACTACTGAAATTATAGATATTAGAGCCAGAATGAGGAAAGAGCACTCTGGATTTTTTTTGTCCATAACTCTATTCTTCAATTAGGTGTCATTTTAACCTATTTAGAAAAATGGTCTCTGTCTGACAATCAGTCTCCACAGCCTCTCAAAATGAACCAAATTAATACAAAATAATAATCTGTTTAACACCCAACCTTGTTACAGGGATACCATATTTTCCTTCAACAAGGTTGTTCCTTTAAGAGACAATTGCCAAGGATATTATGGAATAGATTTGCAGCTGGGAGGCAGGAGGTGTTTATTTAGATGTTTTATTTTTCTCCACAAGTCAGCTTTCAGTTGCATTTGACTTCGGAACAATGAAAAGTTAGTTTTTTAAACAGATGAAATATTACTATTTGTACTGTATGCCTACCGAGGGTTAAATGTATAAACAGTGTTTTAAGTATAATGATACATCTTTCACTTGATGTATGAAATCCTTTGTTAAGCTGAAGACATTTTGCGCTGGTAAAAAGTAATCCAGAAAAAAGCAATCCACTACAACAGAGGCCATTTTGTATATGCAGATTGGGGTACAACACAGGTCCTTCAGTATTCACTGTGGAACTTGCTTTGCACTGTTGTGGCAGACTTTCCTTCAGGAGAAGAGACTAACGTGGGTTCTTTACATCATCACACCTTCCCGTGCTTTGGGAGTTAGCAGCAGAATTATTGCCAAGAGAGGACTGTGATGTGGGTACCTTTGTGCAAAAGCATTAGCCTGAGATAAATGAAACCAATTCACAGCGTTCTTCTAGGTCCGGATTAGAAACAAAACTGTTGGGATAATGTTGATTTCAGGAATAGTGCTTGAACCTTCCCTCTGTCTGAATTTTGAAAGACTCTTCTGGCAGTTATTAACAGGCACGGTTGTGAGATGACAGCTGTTTCTGGTCACTACCAGCAGTCTCTGGTTACTGCAGAACAGCAGTTCCTGTTCTGGAAATACAGAAATGCCATTATCACCTCAGTATCTCATTCAGGGCCATCACTGGAAGCTTTCATCCAGAGTATTACAGTAGTATGGGATTTCAATATCGGTGGCTTTAAGTTCAGATCTTTTAAAAGAAAATTGATGAATTTTTCAGAAGGTAGTTACTGAAAAGCAACCATAAAGTCAATAGAAAAATGTGCATATTTCTCTGGCAAAACTGAAATATTTCAAAGCTGCTGTATGCAGCTGCCCTTGTACCATCAAGCAGCTTCTTAAATAAAACAAAAATAAATGAATGAAAACTTTCTTCTAAATCGCCCTCTACAAAAAACATATGAAGTCCACTAAGAATTTCACAGTCCTGTAATTACTCTGATTCATTTTAGTAGGCTTTCTCTTAGATGAAATTTGCCGTGTACTGACGCAGCTGAGGATCACATTAATTAGAGCTTCTTTGGATTTCTCTTTGTTATTTTCTTTTCACTCCATAAATGCCATCCAACCACTTCTGAGGACTTCTCAATGACACTTGGGGTGACAAATCAGGAAAATTCTTTCAGTGAAATCCTCTCTTGCCCCAACAGATCTAATATATAGTTGATTTTGACTTCTCCATGCATTGAATTTCTGGTATACAATTTACAGACAGTCTACTACAGTTCAGGTATAATTTAGACACACCTAGAGTAAAGTGGAATCACTCACAAGTATATGAATTAAGCATGTGCACAGGGGCCTTTGAATGCCTCTGAAGTCTGTTCAAATAGTCTTCAGCTCGGATACAAGGATGGCTCAGGCTGAACCTGGCTTCTATCATTAGACTGAGTTCACAGAGCTACCTGCTCCGGTTCCAGTCTGCGCAGCCACAAGAGGAGTAACATCTTCACTCTTAAGGAAGCAAAACCTACTGTAATCACATTGCCTTTCTTTCTACTTTCTCATATAAGTGTTGAAATGGTGATTATTTTTTTTATAAGCCTCTATAACTCTAGACCATTGTTATAAGATTTAAATGTTAAAATATACCTTCTAGCCTGCATACACTAGAACTGCATTTTCTAGCACTAGCACAAACCAATTTGCCTGACAAATGTTCTAAGGTGAAGTGGC
>VYZV01014323.1:23869-36306 GCA_013401275.1 Pandion haliaetus | reverse complement strand
CATCCAATAAAGGATGAAGATTCTCCTTAGCCCTCCTTTTGTGGCTGNAAAGGATGAAGATTCTCCTTAGCCCTCCTTTTGTGGCTGATGTATTTATAGAAACATTTTTTTATTGTCTTTTACGGCAGTAGCCAGATTAAGTTCTAGTTGGGCTTTGGCCCTTCTGATTTTCTCCCTGCATGACTTTCTGACATCCTTGTAGTCCTCCTGAGTTGTGTGCCCCTTCTTCCAAAGGCCATAAACACTTTTTTTTTCTCCTGAGTTCCAGCCAAAGCTCTAAGTTCAGCCAGGACGGTCTTCTTCCATGCTGGTTTGTCTTTCAGCACAGGGGGAGGCCTGCTCCTGCACCTTTAAGATTTCTTTCTTGAATAATATCTAGCCTTCCTGGACTCCTTTGCCCTTCAGGACTGCCTTCCAAGGGACTCTGTCAACCAGGCCCCTAAACAGGCCAAAGTCTGCCCTCTGGAAGGCCAAGGTAGCAGTTCTGCTGACTCCCCTCCTTACTTCTCCAAGAATCAAAAACTCTATCATTTCATGATCACTGTGCCCAAGATGGCCTCCATCACATCACCCACAAGTCCTTCTCTGTTCACAGAGAAAAGGTCCAGTAGGGCCCCTTCCCTAGTTGGCTCACTCGCCAGCTGTGTCAAGAAGTTATCTTCCACACACTCCAGGAACCTCCTAGACTGTTTCCTCTCCACTGTATTGTATTTCCAGGAGACATCTGATAAGTTGAAGTCCCCCACAAGAACAAGGGATAGTGATTGCAAGACTTCTGCCCGCTGCTTATAGAATATTTCACCTACCTCTTCATCCTGGTTGGGTGGACGGCGTTACTTGCATAAACACAGATTAGTGATAATAACTGTGCAGTAGTGACTTAATGGGTAGGATTGTGCATGTGGAAGTGAAGGTTGGGTTTCTAAAAATATGGCCTATCACTAGTCCCATAAAGCTTTCTTGTTTAAGGCTCTATGGACATTAATTTCCAATGTCCTCATCTTTCAAGGTAGCCAATGAATTAATCATTGCAGATGCTAATGAGATAGTGAGATCCTCTCTCCAATACCAAACTGTGATAATGTTGAAGAATTCTCATCTTCTGTCTTCAAGTCACACAAGTAGTGTCTATAAAATGGGAAAACTGATTCCGTTTGGGTTATCCAGCCTTCAGCTTGCAGTCTTCGTAATTAGACAGTAGCTAAAAAAAAAAAAAACGTAGATCGGGTGGACTAATTCCCAGGTGAGCCAGACTCTATGAAAGACTGCTTTGTGATACTGCCACTTAAATAGCATGTGAAAGACCATGTAGATGATAACAACTATAACTTAGTTTAGCTTTCTTTCAATCCTTGTTCAATGCAAAAGCCTCCTGGAACGAAGGAGCTCAGAGAAGGTAGTTGTAATGATCTTTGTCTGGAGGGAAAAAGAAATCAACTATGACCACAACAACCAATGAAGTAATTGTCTTCCAAAAAACGCTGAAGGATGATGTCACATAACAGAGTTACATGGCAAAATTCAGTCTGAAGGCAGAACCCAACAGCATCTGAAGACAATTTCAGTAATTACACCTAAGTAAAAAAAAAAACATTAATTATGAGTGTTACATTTTGCATTGTCACACTCAAAGATATAGGAAACTTAATTTACGACTTTCTGAAAATACCCTGTTTAAATAGAACTGCTAGTACAACGTTCACTTGGCTAAGCATTTATCGTAATACAAATAGGCACCTCTTAAGTAGGGAGTTTTCCTAATATGAAAGTTATGTAGCCAGCCTTTAAAGTGCCAAATCAAAATTTACATGACAGAAATTCACAGGGGTGGTTTGTTTATTTTTAATTTCAATTCAGACAGAGGTCTATTGTTTAAAAAATGATAAATTCTAGGGCCTTTTCCTTTGGTATAGAGCTAGAAAGTAGCAATTTAATTTTTACACAAGTGAAAAAACTTCATTCTACTAGTTTTAGGTAGAATAATGGTCCTGTCAGAGAAAGGATATTCAAACATGGACAATGCACAGTATATTAAAAATACACCTCATCATTATTATAAGTATCAGAAAACAGATTGTTTTAAAAATGAGCATAAGTTAAACATTTTCTACTTCATTGGGTTAAGCATTTTAGTCAGTACCTTCCCAGATTAAATTCTATGACATAATTACAGGGCACAAAAAGAACTTTTCACAAATTCACTTTTTTTTTTTTTGAGTAATTTATTAAGGAAAACTGCTTCAGATGAAAAAACAAATGTCTTAAAGGCAATGCTGTTATAAAAGACAGCATTGTGACTCAGCATACTGTGAAGCAATCTGTAAGTCCTGGTCACATATTCTCTTTCCCTTTCAAAGCAGGTTGCACCATTACAAATGACAAGACTAAGCAAAGAATTCTAAACACAAGAGGAGTTCAGAAAATTGCCTTATCACCAGTGGTAGATTTCAGTGAATCACTATTAACCCCTTTTCCATTATTTTTTTCTAAAACAAGAAGTGTGGTTTTGTTTGGTTTTTTTTTTAATACTGAAGTATTAGGGAAAAAAACCAGATGTTAGCTGTATTAAAACCAGATCTATGCCCTAAGCCATGGTCTTCACTTTCTTCATGGAGTTTGAATCTGAAAGCAATGACAGCTAAAAGAAAGGTGATTGCCTTACAGTTTATAGTGTAGGACAGTGTGAGGGCAAAATTTGGTCCATGTCTTTATAAGTATGAGTCAGTTCATATCTTAAGCTTTTTTGGCATTTGATATCTCTAGAGGTCTTCATTAATCCCTTGCAAAGTTAACAGTGCCAACGTGATGTTAAGAGTTAGTAGCTTCTAGGCACTGGATCCCAGGAGTCAGTTGTGGTCACAGGTGTGTTTCTGAGGCCCAATATGTATTTAGAAATCCTGGAGTTTACAGTTACTTCCCTGACAATGAACAAGTGCCTGTTATGTACTGAGTGGACAGATGAATGGGTTAAACACAGAACCTAAATAAAATAAAAATACTCTGAGTGAATAAAAATAAAATACTCTGAATTAATAGATAAATTGCAAAATGGAAAGAACATTCAAACTATTATTTCATAAATCACCTTTGAAGACTGCTAAAAGTTGACTATTATTTGGTGAAATGGTTCAGGCTGCAGTAAATGGTGCAGCACAAGTATTAAAAAATCTAAAATGATCATTTATGTGTCAGAAGGATGACTAGAAAAGGGAAAGACAATTTCACAAGTAAAAGATTTTTGCATGCTGATGCTTTACAGACTTATGCAAAGCAATATTTTCACAAAAAAATCCGTGAGTGCACAAATGTACACAGACTATTTTAGGAGCATTAGGCAGTGTTTGTAATAAAGATGACCTTGGCACATTACCGTATGCATTGAAAGAAAGCACGCACTAAAAATACCGTTCTTACCTGGAAAAGTCACACCCTTATACAGAAGAAGAAAAAGATATACTCAGTGAAATGATGCGCCTAACTATGTATTCAAGCAATGCATACAAATTGTGATAAAAGGTTACGTTTACAACAATATAGGGAATGACAGAACAAGGTTACCAGACTAAAATCTACTCAGTTTCATCAGTGCACACTGGTATTAGAGCTATAGCCAGCATCTGCTTACACAATACAATTGAACAAAAATGGCAACACTTGGTCAGATCAAAGGTTCATCTCATCGCATCCCATTTCTGACAATGGCTCATAATGAATGACCAGAGAATAAAAAGAGAGGAAGGATATAACAATATTTCCCCCTGTAATCTTCCAGCCCCACATATCTGTGGTTTAGGGATTTCTTAAGGCAGTAGTAGTATCTTTGGACTTCACAGCTCCTGTGGTTTCACAGTCTCACAGTATTATTTCTTCACCCCTGTTGGCTTGCCTACACACTTGGAAAACAGAAGATTGGATAACCAAATAAGGAGCTGTTTCTCCCTTGAGTTTTCTGTGGGAACATGATCTTGTAAAATATATTACAAACTGCGATTCACAAGCTTAGTGTTAGCGTAGATTCCCACACTGAAGGCTCCAGGTATGGCAGGACGCGGGTCCGGGCTGGTACTCACATCTGCAGAGCTCTGTTCTGCACTGCTCTAAACATCCCTCAAGACATCACAACTCAGGTGGAGGGGAACCGCCTCTTAGAGCATTTATGGGGTTTCAGGTTTACTCTAACAAGTTAATATAATGAGCTTTAAAAATAAAAAATCATAATTAACATTGTTAGACTAAGAATGTGTAGTGTTCTATTTAAATTCAAAGTGATGTGAGATCTGGGCCAAGGACAACCTATGAGAACAGATAATACAATACAGGGAAAAACTGCAGGACATTAATTAAAACCAGAGAAAATATTACCCAAGTGTTTTCATATTAATAGGTATTAGCTGTACATGTGAGGAGCAAGTTCTCTGCTGTTTTAATAAGCCTAAAATATTGATTTCAGTCTTAATTTTTCTCATTTTAATATTGTACTAAGTTTTCTTTCATCTGAATTGCAAATAGTGTCTTGAATATCTTAGCCTGAGATTTTAAGTTTTCCTGTTTCCTCAACAGTTTAGTAAACAACAAAGTTCTTTGTGTTTTTTTGTTCAAAGTTTAAAGTTTGCAAAACAACCAGGTTTTCTGGGACATGTCAAAAAGAAAACTGAATTAAACCTGTAATTTCTTCTATTTAGGATGAAAATAAGATTAAAGTAATAGATGATACACAGATGATACAGTATTTATCTTCACTCAGATTCAGCTAAACACTCAAGCTAATCCCATTCACTTTACTTTAAAAAAATCCAAAACAAACCCACCAAAAAAACAGAAGATGCTTATCTCAGATCTGAGGTGCTCTAACATGATTAACAATGAAATTGAATCTCAGCAGAATTAAGTGATCGATTCAGCAGGAATCCAGCCAGTCACATCCAGAAAGGTCTGTCCACTGCCTTCACCCTTAACATCCTCTGAAAGCCCTGTCAAACAGATGTCCTTTGCAATGTGCCCAGAAGGTCACCAAATTCAGTGTGCTTTGGAGCAAGCTGTGAAAGAGCTTGTTCCAGAGTCTGAAGCCATCTCAAATGGTGCCTTGACAGTCACCTTTAAAAGAATAACTAGAGGGATCCAGCTACAGTGGCCCTGCTGACTGCAGCTGCTACTGTCTGGCCTGGAGAAAGAGGTGATTCCTCATTCATTCCCGCTGATTTCTGAAAACCACAGGGTCATGTGGTTTTATTCAGTGAAACTCATATTTCTAAACATAAATTAAAAGTGCTGACAAACATCAGCTGAACTGCTGGAGACAGTCAGTAAAATTATTTTTAACAGTTTAAAAGAGACCTCCCTTTTTGATGACTATTTTCATTAACATTGTTCAATATACCTGCATGCATTGCAGCAGGCAACTTTATTCTGCTCATGCAGAAGTGTGATTAGGCAACCTAAAATGTCTTTTGTCTATTTATAAATATGAAGGCTCTGATAGCTTAATTACATGAAATGCGTGTTTTGTTATGTTTTTCTCAAGGTTTGTGTTTAAGTATCAAGATGTTCTCCAAGCTAAAATAACAACTTGCAACTACAAATGTCTTCAAATTTAATTACGAATGCAAGACTTGGCTCAGAAAAGCACTTGAGCACTTGCCCAAGTCCCATTGACATTGAGATAAACAATCTATTAAAGAGCAGACTTTCACCTTTTAGTATGTAGAAGCAGCTTTCACACAGCTTGAGCAGTCCTTATCTGTTTGTTTTAAGCTTTGACCTTTGCACGTGGCAATGGAAAAGGGAAACTGTAATTGTGCTGGTAGCAGGGAGATTGATATGCAGAAAGAAAGAGGAGTCTGGAGAGCTGTGGAGGGCTGAAGGGAGAATGATGGGGGGGATTGTTGCTGGCCAGCACCTAGGTAACACCCAGCCACTTGCTCATTTCCCCCTCCTGCAGGACAGGGAGAAAATGGAAGGAAGGTGAGAAGACTCATGGATTGACATGAAGACAAAGCAGCACGTGCAAGCAGTGCAAAGAAGCAATTTACTCATTACTCCCCATAGACAGGCAGATGTCCAGCCACTTCCTGAAAGCAAGAGCCTCAGCACTCGTAAGGGTTACATGGGAAAACAAACACCAAACCACAAATGTCCCCACCTTCCTTCTCCTTTCCTTGAGCTTTTATCGCTGAGCATGTCGTCATGTCACATGGTCAGTTCAGGTCCCTTTGGTCAGCTGGGGTCAGCTATCCTGGCTGTGTCCCCTCCCAACTTTTTGTGCATCCCCAGCCTACTTGCTGGTGGAGAAGAGTGGGAAAAAGAGAATTCCTTGATACTGGGCAAGCAGTGTTCACCAATACACCAGTGTGTTGTGAACAGGTTTTTAGTCACAAATCCAAAACACAACACCATACAGGCTGCAACTGAGAAAATTAACTCCATCCCAACCAGACCCAGTACAGGGGTGAAAAAACAAAGGGAAAGACCCATATGGAGAAAAAGGTGATATGGTGTAGAATAGAAATACAAGGCAGAAGTATGATATGCTGCCAGTGTAAAATAATGAGAAGTTCCCCTGAACTACTAAATAGTATGTATAAGTAGCAGAAGCAAGATCAGTTGTGATCCGCTACATCATAAATTACTACATTGCCCAAATTGAAAAGATTAACCATGTTAGCCTTCTTCATTGCTCTGCACAATCCCCTTATCTCTTCTTTCCAGTGCAAAATAAAGGCTGAAGTATAGCACTTATACCTTTAATTACAACATTCCTCTTGATGAGCAATAAAAAAATTCATTTTCCAAAGGCAGCATTAGAATGAAGGATCTGTACATCTCTCCAACAGGAGTTCATAACAACCAATGTAACTGGTAACATCTCGCTATGTTTTCACATAATCTTAGCCAAAAGTTAATTATTTTCTGGGGAAAAAGGACAAGTGAAAAGAGCTGTGAAGCAGCTAGTTGTAGATATTTCCATCACTACTGACTGCAAAAGTTTGTGTGTGTCTGCAGTGCCTGTGGCCACATGAAGAATTTCCAGAGGAGCGCTGCAGTTCCCCAGTGTGAATTCTGCTAACCAAATATCAACCTAAATATTATTTTAGCCATCAGCAAAGCTATTTCTACAACTGCAAGACTCTAGGGGACAAAAAGCTGGTTATTTGTAGGAAAGTGAGACCTTTTAATCAGTTCTTCTGTCTGTATCCTCTCAGAGATTTTTTTTGTCTAACATATTACATGTACTATTGTCTTGGGTTTACCTGGCAAGGTTTTGGTAACAGGGGGGCTGCACAAGAGGCTTCTGTGAGAGGACACCAGGAGCTGCCCCCATGTCAGATGGAGCCTGTTCCAGCTGGCTCTAAGATGACCCGCTGCTGGCCAAAGCTGAGCCCATCAGCAATGTTGGTAGTGTCTCTCTGATTACATATTTAAGAAAGGGTAAAAAATGCTGCACAACAGCAACTCTGAGAGAGAAGTGACAATATGTGAGAGCAACAAACCTGCAGACACCAAGGTCAGTGAAGAAGGAGGGAGAGGAGGTGCTCCAGGCACTGGAGCAGAGGTTTCCCTGCAGCCTGTGGTGAAGACTATGGTGAGGTAGGCTGTCCCCCTGCAGCCCTTGGAGGTCCACGATGGAGCAGATACCCAGCTGCAGCCCATGCAGGACCCCATGCTGAAGCAGGTGGATGTGCCCCAGAAGAAGCTGTGACCCCACGGAGAGCCCACGCTGGAGCAGGATTTCTGGCAGGACCTCCGGCCTTGTGGGGGGTCCCACGCTGGAGGAGTCTGTTCCTGAAGGACTGCACCCCATGGAAAGGACCCATGCTGGAGCAATTCTTGAAGAACTGCAGCCCATGGGAAGGACCGACATTTGAGAAGTTCATGGAGGACTCCGTTCGTTGGGAGGGACCCCATGCTGCAGCAAAGGAAGAGTGTGAGGAGGAAAGAGTGGCAGAGATTGCAGCTCCCATTTCCCATCCCCCTGCACTGCTCAGGGGAAGGAGGTAGAAGAGTTGGGAGTGAAGTGGAGGCTGGGAAGAAGGGAGTGGTCGGGGGAAGGTGTTTTTAGATTTGTTCTTATTTCTTATTATCCCACTCTGTTTAGCTGACAATAAACTAAATTAATCTTCCCCAAGTCGAGTCTGTTTTGCCTGTGACAGTAATTGCTGAGTGATCTCTTGAGGGTTTTTTGTACTTTCTCCCCCATCCTGTTGATGGATGGGGAGTGAGAAAGTGGCTTGGTGGGCACCTGGCGGCTAGCCAAGGTCAACCCACCACAACCATTGTGAAAACAAGAGAAGAGAGGTGAAATTAATGTTGGTTTATTCATTATATGGAAGTAAAAAATGTGGCTTTGTGAATATACAATGAAATATAACCCCAAAAACTTGTCTAAATCTTTTAAGGGATTCATATTTCTACAATGTTGGCTTTAAGGTCCATAGCAGTCTTTTTACTATTATTAAGAATTGTAATTACATATGTGAACACAGAGAAACACAGGCCACGTGCTAATGCCACCAACCTAAAGCATTTGTTAAGCAGCACTTACTGACTAAATCAGTGGGACTGGTTGTTGTCTCTTAACCTAAGGCAGCATCCTACTTCTATACTTCAGTAAGAAATAACATGAGTGACCAGATGAGCCATTTATCATATGCAGTGGATTGAATTATTAAGCTAAAGGAACGTCATGTGTTAGGCAAATGCTGGTCAACTAATTGCTTCAGAAAGAAAATACCGCAAACGCAGAACCCCCAAAACATATACTCAATTTAAATGCATTAGTAGCATTGTTAATTTTTTCCAGTTCCCTCCTGTTCTGCTGCTTTGCCTTTTAGTTTTCTACAGTCCTTTAGACTGTGGAAAACCAGACCGTACATCAAAACCTTCCTTTCCTTTCTCAAACTGATGGAGAAAAAGTCAGCTGGGAAGGAAACTCATTATGCAAGCAAAAAACAGACATCAGCATATCCTGATCTCATTTGTGCCATTCCCTGTCAAGCAATAATTTGTCTCTTCCTATCTTCATTGTCAGCAGGGACTAATTTCTATGCTGGAGGGTTTCTCTTCCTTGTGGAGCTTGATGCTTTCTTTTTCCAGCTTTTGGCATAATTATATTTGGAAGCTGCAAGAGCGACGTCCAAATCAGTTTTAAAATTCTATCTCACTGGGAATCCCTGAAAACGTGCCTCCTATATGCCGTACAAAAGAGTTCAGCTACATCCACTACAGGGAGCACAAAGCAGTAGGGAAATATTTGGACATACTGGCTAGCTAAGTTACTAGCAGTAATCCAACAGTATCTGTAGAGGTGGTCCTGCAAGCTCCCATACACTTCTCATGCTTCCCAGGTGGCTTTTATGGTCCTGTGGTAGATCAACCTCTTGGCTAACATGATCATCATGTTACATAGGTGAAGGTTTTAAATGTTAAGGACAGTCCTACTAAAAAGAACATTTTCTGCTTAAGTTATTTCTTGATCCAAAATTGTTTGCTATCCTTCTGCTGATCTTTAACATGATGGATCATTACCAGGCATACATTTAACACCTCTTGTCTGTTATGACAAAAATCTGCACGCCCTGTAAAATGCTTTTCTGCATTGGATTTGCTGTTTAACAGAACATAGTTCACAAAACACAAGGCTGACTGCAAGTATAATGTCTTGAACAATAGCATGTACTTCTACTCTTTCCCCAAAAGCAGTCCCTCAAAATATGATATTAACAAGTATAATATTATTTTGTCAAAGGGTGTTGAAACAGAAAAAGACTCATTTTCACACAGAGTACATGCAGAAATGTGATGTATTTATTATTTTTGTATATACATATGTATATACTTGTCTGAACATACATACACGTATATATATAAAGAATGACATGCTTCATTAGATTGTCTATTATTGTCTCTTTTTCCCTTTTAATTCACATCAATTTACTTTTACAGACTGAGCTCTGCAGTACTAGTCTGGGGAGATTAAAATGGGATTGAGACAAAAAAGGTGTTAAAGTGATGTCTTTGTTGTATCTACACTTCAATTAACAATTGACATCAACATACTACCATACTGCAGTTGAACAATCATTCACTTAACAGTGTTGTTAGAAGATGGGTATTTTTTTTTTCCTTTTATAAACATAGGAAATATAAATTTACAACTTGGAAGTATGGTAAGAGTGTTTTGTTGACCTGGGGAATATGTGACCAAGCAAAGTCAAAGAAGAGAAAGCCGGGGCAAGGTTGTGAATGGCAATGGTTTTCAATGGACCATCACTCAGCCAACTGCATACACTATCAGATAAAAGCAACCAGTAGGATTATACTTTGTCACGTCTAAGATTAAACCTACTTAACACTCTTCCTTCTGAAAGCAGATATTACAGCTAAAACCTTTAAGTAGACTGCTTAAATAATTAATCTGTTATGTGTTTTGCATATAACACAAGAAGTAATTTCTTCAAGTTCCAGTGAGAACTTTGTCAGTTTAATTTAAAAAAACTTTGTACTAAGCATGTTTGCTTTAATCACACTTTCAGCTCTTTGGGGGAAGCCAGCTGAAGCATGATAAAGACATTTTATTTTTGATAGGGATCAAAGGGGAAAAAATCAGTGACATGACTGGGTTGTATTTTAAGGCACTATTTATTACTTATTATCTATAACAAGTTACAAACTGTCACTTTCATCTTGAGATTTTTGCAAAGACAAATATTTATTTGACTTTTTTTAATAAAGACAGGAATAACTGCTTCTAATCATAACTGCTTCTGTAAATAATAATAAAACCCCACAATGTTTTATATTTTATTAAAAAGAAAATAATATGATAAAATTTATTCTGATTAAACTAAGGGTGAGGAAGTTTGACCACATATATGCTTATGTGGTTGTGTATATTATATACACATATTTAAATACAAACACACATATATGTATATATGGGTAGAACTGCAGAGTTCAAAATGGAAGAGACTTGTTACTTGCTCAGTCCAGCCCCTCCAAAAAGCAATTACACTATAGAATCTCTTTCAAATTCCTTATAATGTTTCTGGGATGTGATAAAAAGGAAAAAAAAATAGCAGGGGGGAGGATCAAAATGGTTCTGAGAACCTAACGACTGCTGCTTTAATAGCCCAATTGGCAAGTTTCAGGATACTACACAAGGGAGGGGGTGCATTCTGAAAACATTTGATAAAGGTGACTTTAAAAAGACACCCATAACTGTTCTGTTTTAACTTGGAATCTTTCACTATTAGCAATGCCTCACATGATAATGTTGAAATCTGGATCCAGAGCCAAACTAAACTTCTGAGAAGTTTGGTGTATTTGTAGTTTCACAAAGAAACTAGATACTCACCATGCACTTCAGTTCCAGCTTGTGATACAGTCACCAGGAGACATTAATGGTAGGTAGTTATGGTCCAGAAAGAAAAAAATTAATTAAAAAAAAAAATTCTTTTTACGCTGAGTGCTTTTGAAACAAATCATTACTTCTTTGTCAAAACCCTAGTAAAGATAGAAAAATCCATCAGGAACTACAGTATTCTTTATTATAAATTATAGTAGATAATATAAGTAATATAATTTTTGTATGTGAAATTTTTGTCTGTCTTCAGAAGAGTTGGGACTCCATGTGTTCTTTTGGAAAAATAATAAGATTTCTGGATGTATACTGTTGATTTTTTTATCTAAGACAGTAAAGACTGGAAAAAAATGTCATTCCAGGGCCCACCCAAGGTTCATAGAGTCTCATAGAGGGATGTGTTCAATGCTAGAAGAACAGTTCTAAGAGTACAATCAAAATGATTGATCAACTCGAAATTAACAATAGGGATGATTAGCTTGCACTATAGATTTGTAGGGATTTTGTTGCTTTTCATTATTTTCATAAGAATTTAAGGGGGTTTTCTGATGATGAATAAAGCCTCGCTCCTGTAAACACACTGTAACAACAGTAAGCTGTTGTGAAAGCTCATGGAGCAAAGCTTTAAACCTGAATTTCACATACCTGTTTGAAAGAAATGTATTGTGTATACATGTGTTCAGAACTCCTTTTTAATCTTCTTTATTCCTTTTTCCCTCCATACTTCTTCAAATGCCCATCTGCTCTCTCCCAGCCCCTTTTAAAAATTGAGATTTTTTTTTCCCCTTAGACTGAAGCTGTAACTTTTCCTGAAGTTTCTCTCTAAGTGCTGCTGGGAGTCTTGATGACTTAAATTAATATTATAATATAATATTTAGCCACACTATTTTTATTTAGCATTAATTATTCATTCATAATATGCAATGAACACAAGCAGATATCTTTCTTTCATCCTAGTGTTCCTGAAACAAAGGAGATTAGAAATGAACAACAGAAAAGGCTTAAATCACAACATTGGAGATATACATGTGTGTCAGCAAGAATCAAATATTTATATTCCACTTAAGAAACACTTAACCAT
>VYZV01014323.1:6965-21080 GCA_013401275.1 Pandion haliaetus | reverse complement strand
TGGGGGTAAACCCCCAATCCTAACTTAAAAAGCCAGCACAAAAAGTGTTATTACTATAGGCCCAAATAACAGGCGTGATGCTTTCTCTCCCTTTGCATATGTAGGAAGACAATGATAATGATGAAAACCCAACTGACTTGAGTTTAATAAAGTCAAGGGTGTTCTACTTATTTGAGCTTTAACATCATCAATACTATGTTTCCCTTTGGGAAGATTTAGCTATTTTAAAGCAAACCAATTTCAACCTTATTATGCCTCAGTAAAAGAGATTTTTTGTTTTCACATTTTAGCAATATCAAGAATACTTTGTATGTTTAATTAGGTGGGAAGATGCATTCACTCTACTCCTTTTTTTCCCCTCCATTTGTACCATATTTGTGCTATGAACAGATACCCAATCATATGGAGTACATGCCTCAAACCAGACATTTTCAATTTTGAAAAGATTACTTTTAGGAATATCCTAAACCTCTTAGAATAGCAAAAGTGAAGGTTATAACTAGGAAATTCTTCTTTTCTCTTTGCTCAAATATTTACTTTTTGAGAAAATATATATGCATTTACAGATGAAAGTATCAAACAGCATTGGAGTTTTTTTCTTTTTCCTTTCTTGCAACACATTTAATTTTCTTGTTTTCACCTGTGGTTGTAATTTTAACATGGGAAGCTAGATTAACTATTAAAACCAAGTTATACCAAAACCAACTGAACACATCAGTGGAAAAAAGTGACAGCAAGTAATTTGACCACAGACACTGACAAGGAGAACAACATTTTGGTTCCATATTTCAACTGTTCAGAGAAAACACATCATCATTTCTTATAGCAAAGACTACATGGTATAAGAGATCCCAAACCGTAAGAATATTGTCCCTGTGCTTTAGTTTTAATTTAGCTACTTATATTAAAATTATCTCAACATTTGGGTCTTGGGATGTTTTCCAGACTGGTGCTCAGAGCTCTTTTTTGCCTGGTTAATTAGAGTTTAGTCCAGAGAAGGGGGAAGGAGAGGAGGAAACTGGCATTGTCCTCCAGGACAACTAGCAGCACCAGCTGTCTCACAAGCTGCTGGCTCTTGGCTCTCCAATTGCTCACACAGAAGGAGGGTGCTTTGTTTCCTCCACTGTACTTCTCAATAGGGCAGTGAGATCAATTAGTTTTCTTCCCTACCATGACGAACCTTCAGCCTGTGCTGCCACTGCTCCAGGCCTTCAACACTTACCCTGCTCACAGCACATCAGGCTCATTTTGCTGTCACCCCATGTTGGACCAAGGGGCTGGATTTTGTGCAATTCTTCACAGAAAAGCAAGGCTTGCTCTGGAAACCCCAGATGAGTTGCTTCTGCATTCCTGAAGTCGAGTTCCCTGAATTCAGCTCAATATCCCATTTCAAGTCACTTCTAAACCAGCACTGTTATGTGTTCAGGAGCCTGAGGCTCTGTGGGTTGGGTGCCATGACCATGGCCAATCCTGGAGCTTAAGCAGAGGGAAGCTTGTAGAGTTTGTGGGAAATTAAATCATCTGAGGAATTTGGCCAATAACAGAAAATAGGATCCTATGAGGCAGCTTTTGGAAAGCAGTGCAACAGTACATTTAAATTAACACCGCAGGCCAGTTTGCTGGCGCGGCGGAGGAACACGCTGGGTCGACTCAATGTGAGTGATAAAGCGTAGTTCACTTTATTAGCCCGAATAGCGCTTATTTATACAGTTTAGGTTAACATGAGTTAACTTCTGATTGGTTTAAGCAACTAGATACACACGGGTTAACTTCTGGTTGGTTTATGATACTCTTCAAGGTCGCAGTGTCCTTGCTGTTTTACTGTTGTCAGCCTGACTTGCAGTTTCAGCTCGGACTCACGGCCTAGTCTTGCTACTTATACTAAGTTCAGAACAGGCTCTGCTCGTACAACTGTTCTGTGGATTCATATCCTTGCTCTCTGAGCCATTGTCCAACACCAGTTCATTCATGCATTCGCATTTCAGCCTAGCCCACCACAAATCAAACCTTTTTCTTCAGTGTTCTACATAAAAAATAGTCAGGCTGTCTTTCGGTGTCAACATTTTCCCTTAAGAAGATTTTGAATGTGCTTCAAACACATTTGCCATTAGAAAACCATTGCACTAGAGAATTCACTGGCTAGAAAGCCATTGCAAAGGGACAAAGCCACCTACTTTGTAGTTTTGACTCTTTATATGCTGCAGTGGTTGTTCATACTGCCTTTTCCACTTTGCAGAGGATGGTGCATGTTATTTTATGCAGCTGGTTTTCTTGAGGGCTTGGAGAAAACCACTGCTGGCTCAAGTCTTGCCTGACTTAAAAGGTACATGCTGGCACAATGGTCAAGCCTGTTGTATTGAGACTGTAACATACCCTTTTTGACTTTTTTATTCTTTCTTGCTCTTTATCCCTTCCCACCCACCCACACAGGCAAAACTCAAAAATGTCACGCAGAGAACTTTCAACGACTTCCCTTACAGCAGTTAAAGGTACATAAAGAACTGTCCTTTGCCCCCAAAGACTGAGGAACAAACAAAGTTGCAAAGACCTTTTAGAGCAGTAATGGTCATCTTTCCTGAGCCGAGGGCACTAAAATTCTCCTAGAGCAAAGAGCCTGAGGACACAAAGTGTGTATCACAGAGAGCCCAGCCGGCATGAACTCCAGGGCATGTTTCTCAGCAAGGAGGCTATAACAGGAGTGGCCTTGTGACTCTGTGGTGACATGAGTCTAGGCTGGCAGTTCCACTGATTCCCAGACCCATCCAGCAGTGCTGGTTTCTCTGGAGCCTCTTGCTACCCAAGAGCTCCCAAAGCAATGTGGCTCCACAGCTGCTCCCTCGACAGCCCCAGCACAGGGGATACAATTGAATTTTCACAAGTGTGCTGGCAGTTCAAAGTTAGCTGCTTCTGTCTTAAGGGAATGGGCTAGGATACCAAAGACAGCTTTCCAATCTCCTGTTCTTTTCCTTGAACTGGTAGAGGTATTCCTGGGGCTTCTTACAACCAGAGGGGCATCAGTTTTTTCTCCTTCCCAGGGACAACAAAATTGGATTTAGATGACTGACATCTGTAGGACTATGTTCTCTAGGTATTATAACTTGGAGTGATTAAGTGCAACGTGTAGCCTGTTCAAAACAGAACAAAATATGTGAGCAGTGTTTTCACACTCTGCTGATTAGTGTTTTTCAGTGTTGGTCACTGGATACACTGAAGTTTCCATGGGGCATTGATTATTCTTTAACACTAATCAGCTATTAAGATGTTTGGCAATACTGTAGGTAAATATTTTGCCTTTTTAATATCATATAAAAAATAAAAAAGTTACCAGTTTTATTTTAAGGGCCTTTATTTTTGAGCTGCAAAAGAACACAGAGCAATGGAGTTCATTGTTGTCCAGAGTCAAGTTAAAAGCCAACATGCAATACCTTAATACAGGGGAATACAAAAGCAGATAACCATTTTGACATCTCGTTTGTTTGTTTGTTTGTTTTTTCCCAGATCAAAAGCTGACATAGCAATAAGTCATGATGGGTCCAATCTCAGTCTTCCACTGACTTATAAAGAGCAGGACTAGTACCTCATATGATGATAATAATGCATACCCTGTTTTACAGAACCCCAAAATGTCTAAACAGCATCTCAAACTGGTAGTCAAACTCACAGCTTTCTCCCCATAGCAGTTACTTCAGTGGGGTTGGTAAGAACAGAGGCAGCCCAACTTCTTGCAGAATACTATGGAAAATAGTTTACATGATGAAAGTTAATTCCTTCAATTCAGAGGTGTAAATTCTTCTCTCCAATCATTGTACGGCTCCTATTCAGTGGAGGAGGAGACCCATTGGGTTAGTCAAGGGCAGCATTTAAATCAGCAGAAGATGGCTGAAGAATTCTTTACATTTGTTTTTCCACAGAAATGAAATTGCCATCCTCATATGGCTAACAACAGAGCCAACCGCAGCAACTGACTGATTCCTGAGGACTGTGGTCAATGGCAGAATACATGATTAAGTTCTCAATTGCTTTTCCTTGAAAAAAGCACTTGCAGAGCCTACTCCCTGATTTCTCCTCTGAAGCTTGCATGCTTCTCTCAACTCTAAAAGAAAGAGACCAGCATTCAGGAATATCATGAAGAACTTTTAAAGTTTTTTCCAAATATAAGTGACTTTCTTTTTATGGGTCACAATAAATCGAGATAAATTTGTACAGAAAAAAACAGCGTCTGCACTTTCTTATTGCAGTTGTAATTTAGCTACAATTGTTGGAAATCTGACCATGAATGCTAAGGAAGTATTAATGGCTTATTTGACTCAGAATTCCTGTCTATGAAAAGGAGGAATTTTTCTCCCCTCCTGCTTTTCAGTGGGAAGACCATGTGGCAGCAATGGTCTGGGAAAACATTCTTTCACTCCTTAGTAGGAGCAGAGAATGGTAAAAACCTGGTATAGAAGAGCTTGTCTAGGTTTGTGGTGTTCAGCAACACATGGAGAACAACAGAAGATCCAAGACTGAGTCTGAGATTGCTTTCCCTAAGGTAACAAAAAGAGTAGTAAGAGTGCAGCTGCTGTTGGTAAGGAGAGTTAGTTGCTGTGGTTAGCACTGACTAGCTGGTTGTCTGACAGCCTGAAAAAGTTCCCAACTTATCTTAGCAGCCCTTTCCTCAAAGATTCACTAACTGACATGATTTACCATGAAAGATTCCTGATGGTGACAAGCTTGAATCAATTGCGTCACGAACCAGCATGGCTAAAGGGAAGGATCCTGTAGCTGTAAAGACAGCCAGCACTATTGAAGGAAATGGAGCCGACTTTTCAAACAGTGAAATGAAATGAATCAAAAAAATTGCTTACAAAAAGTCTAGTTTTATCACTTTCAATTAGAGTTTCCCAAAGAAAGGCAGAGCAATACTTGAATTTTTTTGCTAATCGTTTCATATTGGGATGGGAGGTAGGAAGAAAGCTTTTTTTTCCAGTGCTCTTACTCAAATACTTTGCATGAATACTTCACCTCCTCCACACTGCTTCTAGGCAAGGACTGCAGGTAGGTAAATACATGTTCTATTTGCAAAACAACTAAACAAAATACAAGTGCTACCAATCAGGTCTAAGCAGGGAAAAACAGGTTAGAGTAGAAAAAAAAACCAGAGCAACACGGCTAATCATTTTAACCATGCTGTTAAATGGAATGGTAATGTTTGCTGTTTGTGACAAAAAAGAACAACTTAACAGGGAATTGCTCTTCTGTTATAACTTTGAAAAAACAGCTAAGTAGAAATATATTTCCCAGCAGAGCTGTATCAAACATTTATGCTTTTACAGCTTTGCTCATGTCAAAAAATACAGAACAGCATTCCCAAGTTCCGCTTGATGGAGAAAAGCATGCTGTGCAGAATGGTCTCAAAACAAAAAAAATAATGATATTATTGTAATTAATAAAACATTCAATAAAAGCAAAAGGGGAAATGGCTGCAATTTAATATAACCATGCTAATATCTCTGCATTTATTAAATCCTTTGCTATGGGACTTGGTGAGAATTTTGATGATGTAGACCATGCTAATCAAATAGATAAATGCAGAAAAATGACACATCTCTATAAGCAGTCACTTTCCCATTCTAAGATGACTTTCCGTCTGTAGTAGAGTCAGGTCTGCAGATTGAAAATCTATTGAAAGCAGTCTTTTTAGAGTTTCTAATTCCCATTTGACTGAATGTTAGTGTTTATCACAGCAGAAGAATTTTACTGATACAGTTTAACTGGGAAGATAAAATATTTCAGTGCAGTAATGCATACGTAAGAGACTTCATAAATAAAAGTACGTATTTTTCTCTTTTACCCTCAGAACCATTGACAATACCACTTAGAGATTTGGGAAGTTATCTGGCTTATGAAAAGCTAAAATTTCCCTCTGGTGCGTTCATGAAGAGTATTTCTTTCTAACAGAGTAATCTTGAGTTTCTGCAAAACATACTTTTCTGTGTTCCTTTCAGGTATCAAGTCACTAACGCTATTTCAATGCTCATCATGTTGCAGATGAGCCCAGCAATAGATGCCTGATCGTTTCTGGTGCCTAGCACTCACCCCAGACTGTATCACGGCATTGGAAATGATGCCAAGCAGACTCATCAGAAGAAGTCAGGTCTGGGACAGGGCAAGGCAGCAGCAAGCCCCAGAGCACCAGCTGAGGTAAACACACAAGGGAGAACCCACCCAGCAGTGAGCTAGGTTTATCCCATTCTTAGCTCTTCAGGAGGCCGAGTGAGTGACTGCCGCTCATGTTATTGGCTGTAAACCTCGATTACCCCAAGCAGCTGACAAGCACTAGTTCAAAGTTGAAACTCCAATGTCTCTTTACTACTGCACATATCCCTTTGGCATGCTGAGGCCTGGCTAGAGCACTCCTTCTTCACGCTGGCCCTGCATGTGCACATACTGGTGAATGTTGTCCCTTCTGTTACATTTTTCCACAAAGAAATAAGACTTGGAAGCCTGGATTCAAATTGCTCTTCTGTATGCTTGTAGCCAAGAAGAGAAAGTAACCAGGAAGCTGCACTTGAGAAGTATAACACTGTCATGGCCAGATAAAATGGGCAAGAATAGTTCTCGCCTGCACAGAAACAAATAAAAGTGGGCCAGAGCCTCTTCTTGGGCTTCTGTGTTTCTGAGATACAGCCAAGAATCTGAGCCAGAGTTTAAGATACAGTGAATTGCAATTATGTTTAGCTAATAAAGCTTTGTTCTTTTTTGCAACTATTACACAGAAGGATGTGCCAATGATACAGCTCATGAAGAGCAAGACGCACTGCCAATTCCCTAGAAGTGCTGCAGACAGAGGATCACTTTATACAAAGACCTCATTTGGCTACAGTTGTACTTAAATCATCACAAAAAGGAAAGTATGTGATCAGAAGGCTTAGTCCTTAAACTCTGCTGAAGAAAATCGAGTTGTCAGTATGACCGCCAGTGATTAGCTTGGCTTTAGATCAATAGACAACCTCAGTACTTATCTGATGACCAACAATGTTTGTGAAGCAAACCAAATTCAGGCACAATGAGCCAGTATCCAGGGATTAAATCATGTTCCCACTAGACCAGTGGAGTTTGCTACCAAATTCAGTGGAAGCAGGAAGAAATTTGCCAGGTCCCATGGTTACACTCTTTGCCTTCTGTTTCTCTGCAGCCAAAAGTGGCTTAAAAATATATTATCCTGCCTTGGATTTTATTTTTCCCCTGCAGTTTTTCAATAACTTAATATCGGCACTACTAGTATATTTTTCCTGACAAAATCCTATTTGGTTTCCATTACAGAATAAGCTTGTAACCATTGAGAGCAGTATTTTGGTAGGTTTACTTACCATAGACACATTTAATGTGCTCTAAGCTTTCTCCAACCCAACTATATATTCACCCTTTCCTGTATCATTTAGAGGCTGTGAACTCACTGGGGCAGAGGCTTTAGGAAGTACCTTCAGAAAAGACCTCCAGAGTCTGTTATCACAACAAAGATAAATCACTACCAATAAGATATTTGCTTAAATTACACTTTAGCTTGAAGGCTAAAAAACATAAAAATATTGGAATAATACTGACAGCTTTCTAAAGAGTTCTGCATCTGACTGACTTCAAAAAAAAGAAAAGTTTGTAAAACAAGGTTGTATCATGTAGAGACCTAAGGATGAAAAGCTTTAAACCTCAGACTTTCTACTAAAAAGCCCAAACATTTGCAGGCAACATGATCTATCATGACTGCACAAGTGCAAGAATTACTTTAATGTGTCTAACAGAAGGGCAATTTAAGGGGAATTGGTTTTGAGTACTCCTCCTCCATTACAGCCCAGCATGAAGTTTAACTTTTATCCAATGCCTGATTTGTTTTAATGCTGCATGATTCATGATGCAGTATAATTTCATGTCAGGAAAGCAGGATCCTTTTTTATTACTGTGACTAGATACCTTAGCCAAAAGATAATTTGAGTGGGTTTGTTGTTTTTTTCCCTGGTGTCCTAAATGAAAATCTGATACCAGTAATTTGAATCTAGGAATTATTTAATTTTAAATACTGACAATTAATGCATAGTTTTTAAACTAGTTATCTTTGTGCATTACAAGGCATCCATGCATTGTTTTCTTTCTTTGAGATTATGGATATTTAAAGCTGCCTTTGCAAGTTTGATCAGAAAATGGACTGTTTTCTGTATTTTTACACATTAAAATAAATCTGTAGGTTACCCCTGGTTTCAGAGTTTTCCCCAGGGCCTAATAGTGCAGAGCAAGAGGTATCTTTGTAGGAAAACAAGGTGTTTTCTCATTTAGTAGCTCTCACACCCTAATCCTTGGCTTTAGAATGATGTCAACCGTATGCTACATAGTGGTTTGGAAGAAACTGTCTTCCATGGGCCCATTTTCCTATTTAATTGTAATAGTTACTTAAATAGCAAGAGTTACTTAGCACAACAGGCATAAGACAACTGCTTTCCAGTTGCAGCATTCATATTTTCAAGATATATTCAGCAGCAGCAATGAATTGTATCACATAGTTTTAGGCTAGCTTTCATTATTTCAAGGACCTCATCTTGTGCAAGCAGAAATACCTTTTTGATAAACTCTAGGTCAAGAGGTTAATTATGTGAGACAGGGATCTGTAAAAATAGTTGGAATTATTTGTACTCAATAGTTGGAAAAAACACCTAAGCTTGCCAATCTTTCCAGTCCAAGGACCTAGATATTACAGAGTGAGACTTGTCTTGTGTACATTAGCTGTCTAAATGAAATCGCATAGGCTTCTTAAAATGGAGATGGACAAGTACCCTCAGAAGGTGAATCTTTCTATTTGCATTTTTAGTGGGAACCTAGACTTTAGGGAGCTAAAACTGGATCGGAGTCATCTCATTAACAAGTAGATAGACAGGATTGGAATTATTTAGTCATAACTTCAATTCACCTAAAAATTCACTCTCTCTATCTACAAAAAATACCTGTTTACATAATTGGTAATTTGTAATAGAATTTCCCTGGTAAATTGATGATATGCTTTACTCATTAGCATCTAGAATATTACAGAAACTGCTTTTCTTCCCCAAACAGGACAAGTAAGTCTATAGACACTTTATTTTGGCTGTAGGTTCGTATTGTAAAGTGTGTGAAGTGCAAAGCAGAACCATTTCTGCTTCAAGTAACTTTCGTTGTCATATAGAGACTTTTCTGAAAATTTAGGCAAAACCACAGGGGGTTGGGGCAGGGGGAGGGAGGTGTGGGACAGATGCTGAACACAAGAGGAGACAGTCACTACATTTACATGGAGATGAAGACATGGCCAGGAGGCCAAATTTTCTGACTGCTTGTTGTTCAGCCAGTAGAAGCCACCAGCTGCAAGGCAGCTTTTCCCATGGACACCAAGTGCATCGGGCTTACCAAGATGAGCCCAAAGACTTGCCCTCCCATTGCCCAAGCTACTCCTGCCCACCCACCTCCACATGCTTCATCTGCCCACGTAGACAACCTCTGCAGCACCCCGGCACATTGCTGAGGAAAACCCTACTGATGTCTGTAAATGCACCAGCATTGCCAAGTCTGATGTATTTACAGGCTGTTCTTGAGACTTCTCAAACTGCTCCTTGGATCAGCCAGCTCAGTAAAAAGCCACATGAAGAGATTAATTTACAGGCAGCATTCTTTCATTTCTCATTGCTGACTTAGGAGTAGTTAATATGTAACTGTTGCTGGAAGAGATAGAGGAAAACTCTTGGGCAATATTTTCTCTCAACACCTTGAGTAAACAGGTCAATCTCCAAGACTGAATTTATTGGTAAAGGAAAGTATCATCATTACTTGCTTACTCACATCACAACCGACACTTTAATCTAGCATTCTGCAATACTTGCAGTATGCACATAGTCTATGTGCTGTTTCAAAGCCATCACCAGATAGTTATTTTGCATATACACAGGGTTTTTTTGCTGGACATGGAAGCTATTTGTTCACCCGCTAAGAGATGAAGAAAAATAACAGAGGGTCATTTCCTTTTGCAAATCATTGACAAACATTTTTAATCAAAATTTTTTCCCAGCAAATAAAACTTCTCCAACTTCATCTAGTATAAATTCAAGTATAAAAACCACTACTGATATTTGTTCCCTCTTCTGCTTACGGTGCTTTTGTGCCTGCAGCAGTTAACCCGAAGATGAATAAACCCCACCCAACTCCTTAAAAATGGCAAGTTTATTTCTCTTCTAAACTGATTCCATTTCTATACAGAAATGGTGTTTAGTTGAATTGCATAGCAAAAGCACAGAACTACATGGTCTTCACTATGGTTAGGTCAATTGTTATAGGCTGGAAGTTCTCTCAGGGGACATTGCTAGGGAAAGAGGCCTTCATGCTTGTCTTGAAGTCACTTGTTGTCTCGCTGGGACTGCTGTTGGCCAGATACCAGTTAGAATAGTTTGTGTGAACTGCAGCAGGGGGCATTTGGGAGTTGAACTAGCAGGAAAAGAGATGCTTAGGTACTATTTCTAAAGGCTATTTTAATACTAATAAAGAAATCACTCTAAGGCCTATCCATCCTCTGGCCTTGACAATAAGTGATATGGGATAGCTTTTGCTGACATATTTCTCTAAGTTCAATTCATTCACGTTTTCCTGTTGGAAATGATCCCCAGACTGTATTAATTCACTTGAGCTGAGGTTCAAGGTTTAATGGCTGGACGACTGCTAATTGGCCTAGATCAGAACTGTGGTGAAGAATGTGCAAATAATTGATTGTACAGGCGATTGCATCACTTGTTTGTCCTTTGGCTTGCTGGTTCACCAGTATCAATGTAGCCCGGGATAACTGGGGAGAACTGTGGCCTGTTGAAACCAAACAAATTCTGAGAAGTCTGGCAAGCTTCTGTTACATGCTCAACATACCGGGTTTCACACCTAACAGGGCTTGCAAAGTAAATGAAGTTTCTTTGCTAAAAGTCAAACCCATCATTTAGTTCCATCATAGTATTTGTCATTCTCCTAGTCTGAAATGTATTTGCCTCCTTGGAAATTAAGTCAGAGAGATTCTACCTCACTTTTGTTCCAAAGGTAACACAATTATCAAAGATGTTATTTTCTTAGAGGAGAACCAAAACACACATTACCTTTTGATCAAGGCATCTCCTAAAGTGTCACAATTATCATTCCATTTCCTCAGTGCCAACTGCAAGGTTGCAGTGCAGGTGCACAGAAGCGGGCACAAGTCAGCTGTCTGCTAGATAAAAAAACCTGGAGATTTCACAGTCAGAACTCGTTAACTAGTATCCGGATCCTGGAGCTGGGTAGCCACCACTGATGACTTCAGATGTGACTGTGAGTTTTCTACCAGTGTCTGACAGAAGAAGGGAATAGGAGTGCCCGAGTTGTTCAAGGTCAGAAGTTTACAGTGCTTTATACACTTCTCAAAGACAGACTACTCTGTCCTCAGAACATAGCCTGAAATACCTTCTATGCTTGCTGAGAAAATCTCTGAGCAAGAAATCTCTTAGGGCAGCTTCTCCTTTGCTCAGTGTTTGCTCACACTCATTTGAATGCCAAGTGACTATTCAGTTCAGCCACATTTACAACTCTTACAATTTTTTATTTATGAGCATTCATACAAACAGACTTCTTGTTCACACAAATGCTTGCTGAAGGGCTATTTTTCATATGAATACCTGCACTCAGAAGGAAACAAGGGTATTCGCTCAGAGCAAGAATAATTGCTACTTCTTGCTATTTGCTGATTCTTATTCTCATGTTCTAAAAGTTGCCATCATGCATTTTACAAAACAATGCCTGGAAATTAGATGGCCACTCACATACCAAAAACAAAATGTCAGTAGATTCTGGCACTCCTGCTTAGGATGAGTAATATCTCATGAACAGCTCTGTTGATCTCAGTGGGACAATTCAAAATAAAGCATTACTCCACCAGTTAAAGCCACAGAATCTAGCCCAAACCAGAAAAACCTGTGGAGTGCATGCAAAAAGCAGCCACTCAAGTTCTATGGTAAACACCTAAGGACATTTTTTTTGCAGAACGTCAGTCTCGTTTTGTAAGCAGTCTCTATGCAGCAGCAAAGCTTTGTACGTTCACAGAACATTCGTCTGCCATAAATAACATCACAAGCTCTGTTATCCTTCCTTTTTTTTTCCCCAAGGGACAACAATCCTTAAAGCAACAATGTCACCTTCTGCCATACTTAAAGTTTATATGAAACTAAAAACATTAAATAAAGGATGCAAGTGGGGAAATGACAGAACTTGAGATGTAACCTGTTGAAAAATCTCATTTTATGGTTAAAGAAGTCCAGGGTCTGATACTGAAAAGGAGTAGGGCTTCTGCAACCTTTTACTTACTTCAACATTCATTCCCTACCCGACATCCTCACTGCAAAGACTTCAGTCTCCTTCTTCCTAGGGACAAAATAGTTTGCATACAAAAAGGTACTGTTAAGGAAAATTCAGTTTTGCACTTTGGGAATATTTTTCACTTCATAATTTGGAGCCAAGTAAATCAAATTCTGAGTGTTTGCTGATATCTCCAATCTTGTTTTCCTCTTTCTGGAATTGGAGAAGCAGATTATAAACCCCTTTTCTCAGTATCTGCCTCCCTGTCCCATACTCTTTAGGTCCTCCTGTAGCCTCACTTTCCAGTCCTCTTCACCTCCATATGGTCCTGCTTACCTCTCTAGTGGGCAGAGAGTGACCGCCCACAAAGAGCCTACCTCTATGCATTATTACAGTTTGAGAATCTGTTTTGTCTTCTCTCCCAGTACAAATTTCCTCTCTCTCCTCTCTAGAGCCTTTTTCAATACTCAGTGGAGTAAGTCATTTAACGAGAGTCTCCCTGCTCTTCCTCCCACCTGAGCATGCCTGTGCTCCCCAACCTGCAACTCTCCTACACCCTGCCTGTGCCTGGGTGATGAGGGTACCTTACAACAAGCAAGATGTGCATAAGCTTATGAGATAATTTCAACACTGTTAGTCACAAAAGTATCGAGGAGTAGAAGCAGTTTGAGTTTTGCTGATTCCTCTAAAAATTGTAAAATATTATCAGTTTTAAAAGCTATGCTTTACCACATTCCCTACATAACCATAATTAAATGGATGGACATGCCTGTGTTTGATACAGAAGATTAAGTTTAATTTCTGCTTTGTGCTATGAAAAACATTCGGGGGGGGGATATATGCAAGTATGGTGCTAAAATTCAGCCTTCTGAAAGCATAACTTTAGCCCCCTGCAGTTGCTAGATAACATTTCTGAAGTTGTTGAGATATTAAAAGGGTGGCAGTTTATTATGAAGCCATTTATATTTTGTCAGACTGTTAACAAGATTTGTGTTATCTGCACCATGCAACAGGAAGGCTGCTGCAGAATCCATAATAATTTCTTACTATGCATGCCAAATTGTTGGTGCAATTGGCAAAGAGAGGAAAGGAATCAGAAGATGATATTAGTAACAGCCTACATGAGTTGAGAGCCAAGTTACCCAACCCTCTTTATACTGTTGCTTGATTAAATTCATACTACATCATCAGCCCATCAAACATTCAAATTATCACAGACTTCAATATTATACTAAATTCTTGAAGTTGAACAGAATACAAGGTACATGCACTGCTGATTCCAAAACATGAAACTGTATTTTTTTACGTGTTTAACACACTTTGATCTACATATATTTAACCAATGATTCCTTCCATAACAATATAAATATATTAAAAAGTATATAACGTGTGTGCATCTATCTGTTTGTACCTGCACATGCCCTGGTATATAGAGTGTCATCCCAAGAATAACTGTTTCAAGTCATTCTTCTCTTGCTCCTTTCTCTCCGATATAGATCCTTGAAAGATGTCATTTGTCACCAACTTCCACTGTCTTCAGTCATCATTTGAAGTGTTAAGTGCATCACAGTGAGACCCTTCATAAAGTGATAATGTATCAACAGGGAGGTAATATATTGATAGACAGAGAAATTGAAACTCTTAAGGCTAAATAGAGCTGACAAGCTATTGCAAAAATTGTTTAACTCTTTCTGAAACAGGGACCTTGTGAAGTCAAAATGCTGACACTGAACACTATCACCAGAAAGGCACTTACAGAAA
>VYZV01014322.1:7124-20486 GCA_013401275.1 Pandion haliaetus | reverse complement strand
ATACATTATTAAAATCTACTAAAATAAAACATATTTCTGTTAGCTTTCTATTCCCATATATTTCTAAATATATCTGATGAAAAATTGTAGTTTGAATTGTTTGCTTACATGTCCAATCTCATCTATAACAGCTGCTGAAATGCATCTGCTTTTGGGTGGATTGTGACAGGTGCTTAGAAAGGTATCTTCCATTCAAATTGCATTACAGTTTTTATAACGACAGGCAAATTTGAACTCTGAGCTAAAATACAGCTAGTTTCCATATTTAGACATGCAATCACTTATTTTAATCAGATACCAGTATTACAGTGTTGTACTTCACCTGTTTCAGAAATAAATTTCTGTTGAAGTATACTGCACAGGAGGTTGGGTTTTTTTTAGCACTGCAGTAAGGTCATATTTCATATTAAATGTGTATAAGGAGTTAATTCTGCAGTGTAAAGGTAAGTTCATAAAATTGTACAATACGAATAGTATGTTCACTATGCTTAAAACGCTTCAGTTCTTTAGCAGAGTCAGTCTACTTAGCAGCAAATGGAATGAATTCCCTTAGCTATTAATGCAAATATCTGATGTATTTTTCCTAAGGCAGTCTTTGGGCCAAAATGACATTTGTATTCATCTGGTTGTAAAGCTACAAATGCCTGTATTTCTTGTCTCCATTTATTTAAAGCATAATGTTGACGAAATCACAGTGGCCTGTAATGCAGATCTGTAGAGCCAGTCCACCATGTTATGCTATTGTAATTTGAAAACTTTCACTGCATTTTCCTTCTATGAAATAAATTTTTGACCAAACAATAAGTGTGTGTGAGGAAGTAGCAAGGCAGATTCCATTATTGTTCAAAGTATATTTTGATGAGAATTTTCTTTAAGTGCATACTCATGGCAACTTGGTCAGAACAGGGACATAAAATTCAAATATAATGGTTACAAACCATTTAAACCTGAGAAACAGGCACAGGACATCTAAAAAGTGTGATCTATAGTGAAGTGTTTCTGCATTCCTTGTGCTTCGTGAGTAATGACTTGAAATTGCACTCAGTTTGGATATAGTAAGATGGAGAGATGGACAGTAATTGAATGTAAATAATCTTTACAGTTGGACTTTGAAATACAAGATTGGCTTTCCTAAGTGAAAGGTTTTGCTTACCATTCTCCAGTCACTTGTTTCTCTGCTTTTTTTTCCTTGGCACACTTAATGCTTTGTTGGATTTTAGCTGAACTAGTCTGGCTTGTATATTACAGTTCATTTACTAGGAGCCTGCTGGGTTACTTTCAAAAGGGGTGCTGTTCTTCAGTTCTTAATTAAATCACCATCAATTCCATTGTAATCGTACATTTAACACATTATTTGCAAACTTCTGCTAGATTATTTTCAATGGGTAACTGAAATAATGGTTTATTTTATATTTCTGCAGTATGATGGCTGTTATATGTGCAACAAATACACTGTTAAACTTGAGTCAGCTCTAATTTCAGTATTATCAAGTAATAGTTTATTTTTTCTCTTATTTACTTTAAAACAAGGTGTTTAAAAATAGATGTGGTTTATGAGTAATTTTCTCTGATATTTTTAGGTGTGTTTAATTACAAACATATGCCGCGGAGCTGAGTATTCTAAATGTATTATAATTGGAGTATGAAATGCAGTGGAAAAACCATTATCAATATTTGATATCTTTATGTCTCACTTCAGTTTTACTGTCACAGTTTCAGAGTTAAAGGAATGTAATTATTCCTACCATGACATATATCCCTGACGTGATCCTCATCCACTGCTGGTTGTTGCTTTCCACTGTGAACACTGTCTCTCTTCCCAGAGGCCTGGGAGCCTTTGTTGGTGACATTGTTGGTAAAGAAAGCATTGAGTACCTCAGCTTTGCTTGTGCCCACTGTCACTAAAATACTTGCACTATTCAGTAACAGTCCCGCATTTTCCTTGTTCACCCTTTCACATCAGCATCGTAGTAGAAATCTTGTTGCCCTTGATGTCCATTGCAAGTGTCAGCTTTAGGTGGCGTTTTGCTCTCCTAACAAGCCCTTCATGTCCTGGAAGCGTTTCTAAATTTCTCCTCTTGTAACCTGTCCCTGCTTCCACCTCTTGAAAATAGCCTTTTTTACATTGGAGCAATACAGTATTTTACAACTATATAAAGTTCTGCAATATTTCATCACACAGGTTTATGATAATAGATGTATTTATTTGGGATGGGATTCTGCTGATAAAATTGCTTCAAGCCTAAAGGAAAAAACAAACTTTGTCTGACATATGGCTGTTTGCCTTCACTTCACTTTGGCGCTAAATTCCTTCAAATCCTTTTCCAAACAGATATATTACTTACTGTTAAATGTCCTTTAGTGATACACCATTTAAAAAACACCACTCATTTTGCATAATGGAATAAGTAAGTTTTTATGGCAACAGGTACAGTTGCAAGTTTGACAGGTTTAATTGTAAGGAAAATGTATGGTATTCTTCTGTGATTCATCCTGTTTCTGTCAGCATATCTTCCTTCTGAGACTATCCTTCCAGCTTTAAGAAAAACTTGAATGCTGGTTTTAACAGTGTAAAAAACATCTTTCTAGATTGTGACATAACAAACTTGCTAATGTAAAAAAAGGAAATGTGCTGCCAACAAACACTGTGAGTTTGCTTCTGTAGACCTAGCAATGGTTGAAATTGCAATTTTTGTTGTTCTTGTGTAGACATGCAGATAAACATTCAGTAGAAGACCTTCTTATGACTTCCTTAAATCATCATTGTGTTGTACACAGTTGCATGATTTTTTTTTTGCCTTCCACCTAATATTAATCTCATACCCTTAAGGATTTATAGATGTGTTTGTGCACGCTTAATGCTTCTCTGATTTACAAGTCAATGATAACAATTCTGAATATGAGAATATTCTACAGACGGTATGTGCAGATATTTAACACTACTAGTATATAATACTAAAAAGAAATTACAGCTTTGTAAATATTCTGCTTTTTGGGCTATTATTAGGCTGTGATATTTGCAAAGATAGAAGTCAGTGCATGTTTACTTGTATTTATTTATTGCTGTTATGGTCCAACAGCCTTTCTTGGTATACTTCAGTCTTTGTCTGAGTAATTGTGTGCTTATTCAAATTGGTTGAGATGTATTCCAAGACTGTTTAACATGAAGAAGAGCATTGGGAACATTGGGAAGAGCAACGGACATCATCTACCTGGACTTGTGCAAAGTGTTTGGCACTGTCCTGCATGACGTCCTTGTCTCTAAATTGGAGAGACATGGTTTTGATGGATGGACCACTCAGTGGATAAGGAATTGGCTGGATGGTCGCACTCAAAGAGTTGCAGTCAATGGCTCAATATCCAAGTGGAGACCAGTGGTGAGTGGCGTTCCTCAGGGTTTGGTATTGTTTAATATCTTTGTTGGTGACATGGACAGTGGGATGGAGTGCACCCTCAGCAAGTTTGCCAGCAGCACCAAGCTGTGTGGTGTGATTGACACACCGGAGGGAAGGGATGGCATCCAGAGGGCTGTGACAGGCTTGAGAGGTGGGCCCGTGAGAACCTCATGAATATCAACAAGGCCAAGTGCAAGGTCCTGCACATGGGTCAGGGCAACTCCCAGCACAAATACAGGCTGGGGGATGAGTGGATTGAGAGCAGCAGATTAAGATTGTGAAGAAGGACTTGGATTTATTAGTGGATGAAAGACTGAATACGAGCCAGCAATGTGCGCTTGCAGCCCAGAAAGCCAATTGCAATCTGGGCTGCATTGAAAGAAGCGTGACAAGCAGGTTGAGGGAGGTGATTTTCCCCCACTACTGTGCTCTCATGAGACCCCACCTGGAGTATTGTGTTCAGCTCTGGGTCTCCCAACATAAGAAGGACATGGACCTGCTCAAGTGGGTCCAGAGGAGGGCCATGAAGATGAGGGGGCTGGAGCGCCTCCCATATGAGGACAAGCTGAGAGAGTTGACATTGTCTAGCTTGGAGAAGAGAAGGCTCCAGGGAGACCTTATAGCAGCTTTCCAGTACCTAAAGGGGGCCTACAGGAAAGATGGGGAGGGACTCTTTTAACAGGGAGTGTAGAGGTAGGATGAAGGGTAATGGTTTTAAACTGAAAGAGGGTAGCTAATACAAAAAAATTCTTTAACATGAGGGTGGTGAGACACTGGAACAGGTTGCCCAGAGAAGTTTTGGATGCCCCATTCCTGGCAGTGTTCACGACCAGGTTGGATGGGGCTTTGAGCAACTTGGTCTAGTGGAAGGTGTCTCTGCCCACAGCAGGGGGGTTGGAACTAGATGATCTTTAAGGTCCCTTCCATACAAACTGTTCTATGATTCTGTGAACCAAACTTGACTGAGTGTGGTGGATAGTGTGATAGTGGGTAAGAGTCTACATCTTTTTTTCAGATAAACACATATTATGAGAACTTTGTAAGAATTGTTATTGGCAAAAGTTGTTGAATAAGCAAAATGGAAATCACGGTCTTCCATCTTAAAGTTTCAGCCCTACAAAACCTTAAAATTCAGTTTTGTGCTTTCCAGGAATAAAATGGCTATTAATGGTAGTAAGATCCTTTTAAGGTGTAAAACCATGTAAAAATATGCATATGGGATGTGTGTGTGTATGTATATATTTATATATAAACACATATAAATGGTTGTTTGATTCCCTTCCTCCTCTCACAAAAGAAAGCCCTATTTTGATCTCTATTTAATTTTGAAGAAATTTCCCACTTTGCTTTGTAAGGAACTTGGAGTATAGTCCTTACCTATTCCTTCCACTCCATGTTCGTTAAACTCTGTTTCCTCACCAAATGATGCGAAGAAACACATTTTCTTCAGGGCTTTTAAATTTAGAGAATGGGGTTCTTAAGGAGGTAATACAAACTGGTGGTACTTGAAGCAAATAAATAAATAAAAAATGGTTTAGTGAGGAATAACTGATGTAGCTGATAGAGTGCTAACTTGGTCCTGATGTCTGTTGGTCTTTTAACATATCCTGCAGCATAAATATAAGACTCCTGCCTCCTTAATTATAGGGAACACATTTTATAATGGTTCTATTGATCTTTTGTGAACAATGTTGATCTCGTAGGAAGGGTAGGTTGAGCAACTAAGTAACAGCATACACTGCTATTGCTTTCCAGGAGGGTAGTGGCACTGAAGTGCTTCTTAAAAATATTCAATTATTTGTGTAATTGATGTAGCATATATTTTCAGTATTCTAAAAAGTAAGTGAATATCATTCTCAATTTCATGACTTGGACTGTTATCAGCTTCTGTCATTCACAGGAAATTACATCCTAAAATCTCAATAGATAACATGTAGCTGCTGTAAAAGCTAGTGAGATGAGGTAATGCTATGTAGGCAGTACAGATTGTCCCTGATTGAATACAGATTGAATGTAGCATTTGGAAGAACTTTTGCCAATCACTGAAAATAGTCATTATATAATTAAAATGAAAGAAATGCCTTCCTGGATTGAATGACTTTTTTTTGTAAGGAAACTAATTAGTGATCTTAAAATAACAATGATATTTCAAAGTTGGATAAACCCTTGCAGAAAAGTGGTAACAACGATCATGAAGTACAATCAAATTCAAGCTATTCTAGTTTTCTTTCAATCACTATCAGCACCCTTTTCCCCCACAAGTGCTCAGTTCCGGTACTGACAAGGAAATGTCTGAACTTGGTTAGAGGAACTGTTCTTTGTATTAAGCTATTTTTGTTTACTGATTAGATGTAATAGCTAATCCTGAGATACAAAACATAGAGCTCTGTAATTTTTTCCTGATTTTGCACTGTTTTTGAATCTAGTATTTTCTTATTTAAGTAGAGTTTGGAAACACAAGCTGACTGCATGAACCGTGTCAAATATCTCATTCCAAGAGACGGACAAAATCCTTCTGACATTACTCACAAGGGGTAGTTTTGCATAATTTAATGAAATTGGAAACAGTATTTGATAGTAAGAATAAAGGTCAGAAGCATGGGAGGAAAAAATGTCTTCCTTTTGCAAACAAAAAGCGTAAGTACATTATGTGCCAAATATCTTGCGTCATTGGATGGGGGAATGAATTGTGTGGGATCTGACAAGTTCCCAGCACTATCTAATGGTATTTTAAAACCCCATGTTTTATTGTGACTTTTCAGAAAGACTGTTCGTTACAATTTAGCAGATCCTTCAGAGAAATTACATGCTCTTCAGGAAAATGAGCAGTAATAACAGGCAAGCATATTGCTTGTACGATTGAGGCCTCTGAATTCATTCTGTCTCTCTCACCGTATAGAAAATCAGCAGCATTTCAAAAGAAAACATTTAAAGTTTTACAATACTGCTGTAAAAATATGCTGTCTTATTCAGTGACCTTTAATGCAAGGCAATACCCTACTAAAGTTGGTAAATCATTTTTTGATCATATTTATAATTATGAAGTATTCCTAGCTTATGTATCCATCGTTAAATATCCCCTATCACAAGAAAAAACGCTGCAAAACCCATAAAGACTTATAATGTAGACTGGCATTCAAGATATCATTTTTAGAAGTTCGATCTGGGTCTGGCAAGCACTCATTCATTCTGAATGAGCAAGAATTTTTATGGTGTCCTTTCTTTCGGTCTCCAAAGTCCTTGTTGCAGTTGTTAGCTGAGAAGAGGAATTGTTTATAAATTTGCCACAAACTAGTGGGGAGGATCTAAGTCCTAACTCTGTCCTCTTCAATGCTGAGTCACACTTCTTCTGTTGATGGATGCTGAGTTCAGTCTGCCAATAATTTGGACCACTGTAGGGTCAAAACTGCAGTTCTCATCTTGGCCTTGTGTCCTGCCTGTTGTGACAGCCCATGACCCAAGTACATATTATCTCTCATCTTTCTGAGATTTGTATTATTTGTGGGTTTAAAGACTGCTGCCATCTGAATAGGAGTCAGTAACTGATGTAAATAGGTCATGGTATATTGATAGCCTTTGAATGGGGAACAAGGCCTCGACTTTCCAGCAATATAGAAATAGGAAGGAACAGAAAACATGAGATGCTTGGCTTTATGTATTCACTTATTCTGTTGGGAATTGGGCAGTTTTGTATTAGTTTCAGAATTGTAACATATGGCAGTGTATATGGTAACTAACAGTCATCTATTTAGACTGTTTTAAAGATACATTTTCCTAGATAGCTGGCAGTGAAAACTTTGTGTATAGTCAGTGCATAGTAATGTGGGACGAGGCAGAACTCTTAACAGAGATCCATACTCTGGAGCTGAGTTTTTCTAAACAATTCAGCTTTCCCGTGTAAAATTATAGGGCTTTCAGACTTACAGATAGTTTCAGTGATTTCTATGGTTCGCTTTGTCTGGAGCAGTTAATGTTATTTTTTCTGCAGTGAAGCTCATTATTGGTAATCACCTTGAGCTGTGAGTAGCTGACTAGTTCTTCACAATCATTTGGCAGCCACATTCAGTGCAACTCAGCCTAGCAAAGTTGACAGTATTCTTCTCACAACTGTGCATGAAATCCCTATGTGATAATTTCTCACTTGCAGAAGTCTGGAAAAAGACAATATAAGGTATGTTTCTAGGGAGTCTTCATGTTTGTGTCACTGACTTTCTCACTGATCACTTGGAGGGTTCTCTTTTATGTTGCTGTTTCCTCATTAAGTTTGTTGCCATTTTCAACCATCTGGTTTTTGTGGGTGTTTTGTGGGTTTTTTTTGTGGGTTTTTTATAAAGTCTTCAATAAACTATTAATTTATTGATACTGGTTATATAAAACTAAACAAGGGAAAAATATTCTACATTAATGCCATGAGGTAAAATGGTCCTAAATATATGCTACAGAAATACTGCTTTTCAGTTGAGCAGTTCAAAGTGCTGATTAAACTTGGGAACTCTTACTAGATTCCATAGTTGGAAATTTCTTGCAGAGGTAGCTTAGTGCTTCTCTGTTTGATTTCTGTTTTATTCAGTTTTTGGTTTTTGTTTTTCTATTTAGCTCAGTAATCTGTTTTCCAGAATTCTCTGACAAACAACTGCTGAGCTTGGCCAGGTCAGCTCTACATAACATGATCAACAGTGCATCGCAGGCACATTGGGCTCACAATACCTGTCATTAGAGAGATGGGATAGTCTTAATTTACACATAATTTGTTTACTTGGAGTATACAGTTTATTGGCATGTGCAACATCGATCTTTCATAAAACCTACCAACATTAGCAGATTTGCTAGTAGTATCAAACTCAGTCATCTCATAAAATATTGTGATTACCTTTTTTTGGTGTTCTCATCTCATTTGATTAAAGATATCCTTAGAATTCTAAGTGCTTCCCAACTCTCAGCCAGAGCCTACTTATTTAACATCAGATCAAGATATCTCCACTTAGCTTTTTTTCTTATGAAAGAAACTACTCATGGAATGGGTTACTTACTCTATAAAGGTGACAAAGCCAGGCCATTCTTACCTATTATTTCCTCAACATTAAAATTGTTGTGACAAACGTCTAAGTTTCAAATTTACCATGGTAATAGTGTCAGTATAAAACGCCATTGTCCAACTGTGAAGAGAATCTGTTTCAGCAGTGTCCTGGTTTCAGCTGGGATAGAGTTAATTGTCTTTCTAGTAGCTGGTATAGTGCTATGTTTTTGAGCTAGGTATGAGAAGAATGTTGATAACACACTGATGTTTTCAGTTGTTGCTAAGTAATGTTTAGTCTAAAGTCAAGGATTTTTCAGCTTCTGATACCCAACCAGCAAGAAGGCTGGAGGGGCACAAGAAGCTGGGAGGGGACACAGCCAGGGCAGCTGACCCAAACTGGCCAAAGAGGTATTCCATACAGTGTGACGTCATGTCTACTATATAAATTGGGGGGGCGAGGATGGGGGTGTCACTGCTCGGGGACTACCGGGTGTGTTGCTCAGCGGGTGGTGAGCAATTGCATTGTGCATCACTTGTATATTCCAATCCTTTTATTATTACTGTTGTAATTTCATTAGTGTTGTTATTATCATTATTAGTTTCTTCTTGTCTGTTCTATTAAACCGTTCTTATCTCAACCTACAAGTTTTACTTCTTTTCCTGTTTTTATCCCCCATCCCACTGGGTCGGGGGGGAAGTGAGTGAATGGCTGCTTGGTGCTTAGTTGCTGGCTGGGGTTAAACCCCGACAAGTAGGTATGGAATTTTAGAAAATACCTAGCTATGGATGATTTTGACTTCTCATTTTTTCATTTCCTTTAATTGAATTGAGTAGTTTTAGCCTTAGTTTATCATTTGGCATTTTCAGTTCTTTACGCTCGTAACCATGTCTTACCATAAAAGATTTGTTTGTTCGTTTCTTTTATGCAGCTCTTTAGGTCCACAGAAGACATTCAAACATGAAAGGCTGGAAACCCGGGGGTGTAAAATTCCAGCACAAACCTGAAAGTTGGAATATGTCTTCTGATCCCCCTGGACTAACTTGAGCTGCTAGAGTTCATCCACTCATACATGTTCAAAAATTGTTTATCTCTGGGACTAGGATTTTCTAGGAATGCTTACCTGGGCACTGTACAGACTATGCTGATCTTCATGGTGATCTCAGCAATGGCAGCAAAGGAACGGGATGAAAAATGCATTGCTTTAGACTGGTCTGAGTGGAGAAGCTCCTAGACTGTAGATTAATTTGGGGATTGGGCTTGTCCGTTATCATTGCAGATATAGGAGTATGAGTGGCACAAACGGGAGATAGACTAGCCTTTTTTCTGTTCCCCCTATGTTGGAGGAAGAAAAAAACCAGCCCAAACACCCCTAGTGGTATCTCAGGTTGATCTTATGCTGCAGTCCAACAAGATGGTTGCAGCATATGTACACATGCCTGATCAAGTAGATACCAACTTAGCTATGGCAGTGTTTTGTTCAGTGTGGGCTGAAATATTCTCACCCCTCAGCCTTCGGGAGCTTGGGTAGACTGGTCTGGCAGCTGGAATGTCCTCAGCTCATTCCACTACCCTGATTCCCCAAGCTGCTTAGACTATATTTGGGGTCCAATTGCAGTCGTACCTGCGACTGCAGTGTAGGCATACACTCAGAAACGGTGGGAATATAAATGTTAAATTTGGAAGAGAAATTTATTTAAACTTCTGGTAAGGAAAGTATAGATTTCTGTTTCAGTGTTGGGTTTGGGTTTTTTGGGGGTGGGGTTGGGGGGCTTTATTTTTTTTTGTTGTAGTTTTAGGTTTTTTTTCTAGAAAAAACATAACAGAAAGGATGTAGTTGAATGTTTCTTTGGCTTATCTGGTTGTGTTTATAAGAATATGATCTGTATTTCTCTGGATTCATCTATCCCTTTAGACCCCTTTGTGTATCTGAAGTTACATTTGTCTAAGACAGGAAGGGAGAAGTTTAGGAAGTTAAAGTATCAGTAATTGATAAGAAAGACAAAAGGGTTTCTTTTTGTGTGTATTTTGTGTTTGATTAGTATAAGTGACTGTGTTAAATGTTCAGTGGTTTACAACTTCAAGAAAAATTAAAATCTGTTTCTGTGTACTCACAAACCTCAATTGCATTCTATGAAATATAGGTTATGAGGCATACATGCTCATGCACTCACTTTTTCTGAAAATTTGAGAAAATTCCTCTGCCCCTTAAAAGTTAGTCTTTTCTTGCATTTTCTTACTTTTGTACAGTGAGATATTAGTACAGTTCTCTTATCCCCCTTTTTTATTGCATTATTAAATGTTCTTTTCAGCGAAACCTGTTTGGCAACAGCTTTTACTGCAGGCTCAAATAAAAACCAGTATAGAACAGTGTACGAACACAGTTTAATATCTTAAAATGTGAATTAGGAACCTTAAAAACTGAGTTTGCTGCCTTGCCATTCATGGAAATATACACAGAGATCCTATTTTAATTGATGACAGTGTTTTCTTCTCTTACATACTTGTTTGTATGGTGAATAAAGGATAAAAAATAGATTTCTAAGGGGATCTGTCCTACCTGTAATAGAATGTAAGGTTTTGTAATAATGAGCAGTAAAAATACGCATTTTCTTTTTCATTTTCTTTCCAACTCAAAGTTACACAGATCTTCTGCTTAATATACTTTTTGATCTTTTCTTGAGAAATATAACTGTTACAGGATATTTGCCTTTTGCTGGTATGGTATCTAGGCAATAATAATTACAGATTAAACATTTTGCTTTTTTTAATATTGAGTTTCTCGTTACTTTGCAGTCGGGAATGTATCATTAAACACCGTCCATAGAATAAAGTGTGAATGGTTATTATTTTTGTTTCATTTTAAAATAATTACTTCTGTGAAGGGTTTTCTTTTTCATTTTTTAAAGAAAGCATTGCATTGATCTTCTGTTTTGTAAAAACTTTTAACAAAATAAATTTTGTAATAAAAACAAACTTTAATTGTTATTCATCTCAACCAGATAAACAAAGAGTCTGCTGTTCATGATAAATTATCACCAGTCTGCGTTAAGAATTCCTTTTGAATTCCATCTCCTTGAATTGCTATTTAGAAACATGACTTAGGGTTTTTTCTCTGAAAAAAAAAAATAATCACCTTATCAGTATTGCCGGTGTAGTAAATGACGGTGTCTAAATTGATATACGTGGGATACTTCCGACCTGGGGTGAACATTTTGCCATATCTCATTTCTCTCTCAAAAGGACAGGACCTCTGTAGCTGCACATGTGGTTTTCCATGAGACCAGCACAAATTTTACTTAGTCTCAACACAGACAGTTAATCTTTCTATGAGCGAGGATGTCCTCTGTGGTTGAAGGTGACTAAATCAGTTCCTTACGATTGGAAGAAATGGGAGACACAATTCAGAGGAACTGAAACCAGATCATTATAAACAGAGAGGGAGCTCTATGTAAGGTTAAGCACTTATGTAAATGTTTGTCATAATGGGGCGTAATCAGGCAAGTCAAAGTGTGGAGATCATAAAATTAAAAATCCAACGTCAAAAGGGTGCAGAATTTATCCTATGAACTCCAGAAGTACTTTAAATCTTTTTCTAATGGCAGGTGGTCTGCTCTTTATCTAAGAATGTACTTTTAATTAGGGGTCACATCACTGTAGTAACTGGGTGAATCAGAAGCCTTTGAAAACAGAAATCCTTGCAGATTTATAGAATAATGCTTATTTTCAGGAAGCTTAATGGTATGTGAAAGCAGGTGGAAAATTAACGTAGTTCACTATACATCTGGGAACAAATGGAATTTGAGTGCAGTATAGACCTGTCTGGAAAATGGGGAAAAAAATACTATTCCACTCCCTTCACGCCCTTAATGTGGGATTTTTTTCTTTCCTTAATGGATGTTTCTAAACCTTCCCCTTCTTCCCTTGTTCCCTTCACAGAGTACATTATATATTTATTCTTCCTCACTCCTCTTCTCTTTTTGTCAAAACAACTGTATTTTTGGTTTTCCAGTAATTGTCTCTTGGTTCAGCCTGTGTCCTCTGGCAGTTGCCACAACAATCTGTGTATTTTCAGATGTTTCAAATGCACAATTGGGGTTCTTCTTCCTTAGCTGCTACCTCATTCTGCTGAATTTAAAAAGGGAACTTCAGAAGTATGATGAGTAAATGATTTGCTTCTTCCCATCACAACAATTTTTTTTTCACTGGAGGTATGAATGAATGAGTGAAAGTTTATGTTAACTAAAAGAATTTAATTAATCTCAGTGTCCATTTCTTTTGATTAATCAATTGGCATACATAAGAGTGGTCCTACTGCACTCTGCCCAAGAGTTGACCTAGCCTATTATATGTGGCCTTCAATAATAAGGAAAAAAACCCCTAGAAGATCAGGACAAACATATTGTGTATGTATCACCTATTTTTGTTTATGAGGAGTTTTTTGTTTCTTTGTTTGTTTTTAACCTTTGTAATCTGTGGTTTAAGTTCCTGCTGGATCAGGTGCTGTATTTTATCTTTGTATTCTGTGGATCGTGATGGACTTCTATGCTGCAGTCATATGCGGAAAAAGACTTCTTTTGGGTTTTTTTTCTGTGCATTTAGACATACCAAATCTTATTTTACATTTCACTGAATTCACCTGACAGCTGAAGTAAAGTAGTTGTTTTTTCTTTGCTATTTCTGTAGTTCTGAATTGTTAATTTTCATCTGGGAGGTAAAATGCATGCACTTCATTTGTTTTCAGAGGTATTTTTATGAAGTAACAACTGAGCAGTGTATAGTAACTGACCATACAGTAAGGTTTTTGACAAAGCTTTTAAATTAGGCTATTTGATAACTGTTTTAAAATAGAAGACAAAATATAGAATAATTTTATACTGCCCATTTTAAGCAAACATTGAACTCAAATTGTGAAAAATAGCATTAGGTAAAATAGTCTACTTTTCCCAAAT
>VYZV01014321.1:86472-99077 GCA_013401275.1 Pandion haliaetus | reverse complement strand
GGCTGGGCTGAAACCGAAACCATGACAGTACGTAAGGCCATTGGTAAGAGAAATAGTAATAATTTGTGTAACTAGGCAAGTCTAGGTAGGAGAGATGGGGGGAATGAGGCTTGGAGGCATTTTATATTTTTATATGTATATAACTTTAAAAAATAAGAAGACATTGGTGGACCTTGGAGACTTTTCTTCTGCTGGGAGACCAGGGAGGAAAATGAGATTTTTCTAAGTAGCAGGTTGGAACTTGTAAGCCAGACCTAACCACTAAGCTGAGTCTTTTGCCTCTTCCGAGCTTTGGCCACCTAGGGAAGCAAGAGCAAATAATTTGGGATGCTGGTTTTTTTTTTTTCCATGTGGCTTTTTCTTTTTTCCACTTGTGTTTTACTTCAAAGACAATTTCATAACTCCTGTGTCAGCTTGGTGAATGCAGGCATGTGGAATATTTCCCAATTCACTCTTAAAATGGCAGTCATGTTTCTATGACTCATTGTACCTCTCTAATATGTAATAATTTTCTTCTAAAAAGTGTTTCTGTAGCACATTGAATTAAGGTGTGCTTTATTAGGTTGTGGTATTGCAGAAAAGCACTTGGGACGTTCTGATATCATTAAGACATCAAGTACAAAAGTTTGTAAAATAGGTATAGAACTGTTACCAGTGATTCAGGAATGATATCATGGCTGTGATAGGCTTTGTTGTCCTGACTTGGGCTTTGTAAATCCCTGGTTTATTAATTCATTGAGAAAGAGGGGGAAAGAAAAGTGCCCTGTTCAGATGGTGCAGGGAGGGGAAGAATAAACAGTGGGAAGCATTATTTAACCTCACAGCATGTTGTACCGGGAGGGGTGAGTGTGGCCCAGCTATTTCTCCACAGAAGGGGCAAAATGATTTGCTTGGGTATCTATTTGATAATGCCCATCAAACTAGGGGCAAGCCTAATCCAAATATCAAAGTAAATGCCAGTCCATTAATTAGCCAGCAGGCTAGAGAAGCAAGTAAGAAATGGGGAAATTGAGTTTTCTTTGCACTGACATTGCTGTTGTGCTGCTGGTTTGTGTTTTTTCCAAGTGCCCAAGATTGTTCTTTTAGTTTTTGTTTTTCCTCTCTAGGACTACCTGAAAAGTTGCATGTGGTGCACAAAAAAAAAGAGAAAACCCAGCAGGTGAAACTGCGCATCTACTATTATTTGGCAAAATTATTGTGGGGTTCCTGCACTGTAAATGCAGCCGGACTTGTGTGGGACAGATAGGATGTTCTTCCTTGCACAAAGAGCATGTTGCCTCCTTTCCCTCTTCCGTCACTGACTTTCCTCATGGCAGGAAAAAAAGAATCAAGGTTAACTTTGGCTGCTCTTACTCAGGCAGAGGTGCCATGGAATAGATCAGGACTGTATGGTCTTTCCCTTGCTGTGTACTGAATCCCCTTAGGGATGAAAGAGTGGGGTGGGGGTGGGGGGAAGGGTATGAGAACAACTGCAAAATGAAGTAAAGAAATAAAGAAAAAAAAAAGTTCCTGTGACCTGAAGGATATGACAAGTAACAAGTGGGTGCTGAGTGTTAGTGCGAAAGGAAAGCCCAGAGCTGTGAATGGGTGATAAACTCCTCAAGCTCTGTAGGTACAGAAAAATGACTCACCTATACAAATTGCAGAGATGCCAAACTGTGTGTTAAGTGCTACTCTGAACCCCTTGCCCCACTAAATATGGACATTTTGGTGGTGGAGACTTAGATACCCACCTCTGGTCCAAGAGTCTTAAAGTGCCGAGAACTGGAATTAGTTTTGGTCAAGAAATATATTTCTTAAAATATTTCTCTAAGTCTTGTTCTTCTATTTTTCCTCTTTCTTTTCTTTCCCTCAGTGGTTTGTCAAGTGGTCTGTTTTCTGGTGCATTGGTTTTGATCATGGGAGGTCTTGAGCCTGAAGAAGTAGGGTCTTCCTGGTAGAGGCTGGCATAGGATTGGCTTGTTGGGTATGAGACCTCATTGGAGCCTGCGTCAGAAGTGGGAAGTCTTGTTTCTTCTTCGGGATGTTACAAAAAGTAGTTCAGGTCCAAATCATGAGGCTTGGCCCCTCTGCCTGGTCTAAATGTGAACTTCCCTGAGGGCTTGGGTTTGGATCCAGCCAGCAGAATCATGATGATTGTGTTCAGCAGGGCTGCCAAGCCATCCCTGAGTTCAGGTGAGTGGCTAGGCTGGTCTTCCATGTTAGGCCAAATTGGAACAAAACAGGGTCTGTGATGCAAGGTAGTGGTGTTTATTTTTGGATGTGTGACTGCTGACCACTAACAGAGTAAATATTTAATATGATAGAATGGAAAAATAGACTAATCTGAGTAGTTTAAGCAGGCCTGTGTCACTTCAGTGTAGGTGTAAGGGGTATTATTTTTTGTCCTTTGAAGCATTTATTTTATTTTATTATTTTTTAAATGAATTTGGGACCCTGTTACCTTTTGGAGTGTTGCAGGTTGCTTTGTTGCTTGAAAAGAGTCTACCAGATGATAGCCTGCCAGCACCTTTCCCAAAGCTGCCCTGCATAATGATGTATGGGAAATATGTTTATTTTGAAGTGGTGTTTTTACACAAACCCTTTTCAGCTGTGGCCAAGCTTAAACCTTCAAATGTTTCCATGCCTAGAGAAATGGTGTTTCTTTAAAATAAATAGAAACTGACAACACTGCTCCAGAGTCTATTCCTACCATTTTGTCTAAGCTGTGACCAAGAAACAGGGATTGAGGTTAGCTCTGCTTCAAGTTCACTGTAAATATAAAACAACAGTTTACTGTTATGAGCTGCAGTTGGCGAGTGGCACAAAGCTGTGGAGATCTAAAGAGTTTTGGTGTTTGTGGGGTTTTCCATATCGGCCTCTGAGGCCGGTGAATTTTCTGAAGTCTAATGTGTAGGTCTGAATCCATGCCCCCCAAATGTAGTTGTTAATTGAAAGCTTGGCTTCTCCCTAGCAGAAAGTAACTTTTCAGCTGTTTTTTCATAACACATCTGGCCCTGACAACTGTTTATCTCCTGGAGATAAATGCTGGGTGGTCCTATGGGCAGGAACACCCATCTGGAGTAAGTGGGGGGAGCGATGCAGTGGAAAGCAGGGAGAAGCTCTTATGTAGGCAGTGTTGGAGGCCTCTTCTTTTTGCAATGCTTTTGGGTGATGCAGGCTCCTTGCTCCACCACAGCACTTGCCATTGTTTCAGAGTCCTGTGGTGGAGGGGATGGTGCAGGAGCCCAGGGTAAATATGGCCTTGCTAAAAAAACTGAAATATATAAAAATGACATCTACCTTAAAAGCTTTCCTGGCTACTTCCCTTCTGGTCACTCTTGTGAGCAGAGATACCATTCTGGGCCCAAGAAATGGCCTCCCCTGAAGTTTTGACATTTCTTGGAGAAAGTTTCAGCTTTTGCAAATTGTCCTTTTTTCCAATGGGAAAGTGGCTTATAAGGCAGCTCCAGACTAGCTTTCTGCTGGAGCTGTCATAAGAGGTGTCCACCCTTCCTGGCAAACCTTGCTAGCAACATTTATGTGATGTACTGCTTTTTCCCTGCCCCTCCTTTGAAAGCAGCCAAACTTGTCACAAAACTTTTTATAGTTGGAAATTGCTGGAGTCTTTCTAGTGTTTAGTAACAAATTAACATTTTGAGATAATGCATAGCCCTGGGTATTGGTTAGAAATGGCATGTTGCAGATATTTTAATTACTAATTTGTATGTCTGGGCAAAAAAATGTTCAGATACCATGCAACTGAGAAATGTATGTATAAATTCTGAATTATAAACAAATATTCTCCCTGGGACCATAAATTTTTGGCAGTTTACCAAAAGAAGTGAGGTTTAAATGGCAACACATACAGCTACTCTAGAAAGCAATCAAAGTATCTCTGATATTTTAGGAAGGGATGGGGTATCGCTGCCCCACTCCCTCCCCCTGTCCCAGAATTGGGCAGACCTTTCCTTATGTTGGAGTCCGACAAGGTTTCAGAGTTGAGAAGCAATAGCATCCAAAGGGACCTCTGGATGTGACAGGAGCCAAATGTTGGTTGGAGCAAGCTCAAGGTTTTGTCCCATTCATGGCCTGTATGAGTAAATCCTGTTGTGAAAAGGTCATGAATGGATCAAAGCAGCATGTTCGTAGGCTGTTTGGTTTCTTCTCTAACCTTGCCAGAGATTTCCTGTTGCTGAAGCATCGGGTCTTTGAACAGGGGTGCTGTATTTCCTGGTGAGTGTGATTGGTACCATGTTACCTATGGGATTGCTCAAGTCACTCTTTAAATGGATTGTGGGTGGAAATGTAAAATGTGTGTGATGATGCTCTGTTCACCAGCAAACTTTTTTTAAATCTGAAAATATCAACAGTAATTGATGCATAGTCATAAAAATGAGTATTAGCTTGAAGTTTAGGAGTACTTACTTGTAAGAGATATTTCAGAGAAGAAACTTTATTCTATGAAACAAAAGAAAAATAAAAAGGGCTGGGAGAGCAAGAATTTTTCTTTCCAGAAAGAGATGGGGTAGGCCAAGACTTCAAGTCCCCAAAATATTTTAATACATGGAGAGTAACAAAATGTCCTATCCCTGGTAGATGGGGAAAATAAGTCTTTGGTTGTCTTACGTCAGTCTCTGCTGTAGGTTACACAATTTCTCCTGCATAGGTAATTAGGTGCTGGGGTGGGTTGCTGAAAGCAGTTGTGGAGCCTTCATCACTGCAGTGTCCCTTGGACATCTACTGACATCAGACAGGGTGGTCCAGGGATAAATGGTTCCCACTTTCCATTGAGGTAGTGAATGGGGCCATGGGGTTCAACCCCTGAGCCCCTGCAAGGAGAAGGGTACCTGGACCACCTCTGTGAATGTCTGGGCTCTGCTGAGGCTCTTCATGAATAGATGGAGTGAAACCTGGGCCTTTCACAAGGTTGGGAAGCCCTGGAGACCACTTTTGGAGGTGCATTCTGGACCTATGCTTTGATTTCCAATGGAGTTACCAAAAAGCTGGTTAATCTAAATAGACCTGGACTTAGCCCATAAATTGTTACACCCTTTCTGGATCAGCAACCAGAAAAGTTTGCTCTAATTCTGAATAATTTCCAGCATGTCTCTGCTTCAAAACAGTCACCAAATAGGATCTTGAGCACTCGTGCACGCCCCCTTGCTGCAATAAGCGGAATAACTTTGTTTCAAGTATGGTTGGGGCCAACTCCACTGATTTCATCCCAAGGTGTGCTAGGAGTTGCTGCTGCTTTGGGTGATGCATGTAGGTTTTTATAGGGTGTTAGTGCAGAGCCAAGGCAGCCGGCAGCATGCTAGCCACTCTTCTGCTTTACTCATCATCAAAAGAATTCAGCTTGCTTTCACTTGCAAAGGCTTGCCCTCAAGGATAGAGCTGGGTGGAAAACTTTGCTTTCTGGTTCAGCCAACAAACAAAAAATGTGTACTTTTGGTCAACTGGAATAATTGTGTACATTTTATTTTTTCCCCTCCCCTTGTGGAATGAAGAAACCTGAAATTCCTTTTGGATTGACTCAAATGTTGGGACAGTTTCAAGATAAAACATTACATTTTTAAAAATATCTTTTTGAAAATTGATTAATCAATTTTAGTCAATACAAAATTATTATATTTTCCTCTTTTCCTTTTTTTTGTCTCCTTGTCGAGAAGGACTTCATGGCATGTTGTGGTGGCCTAATTTAATTTTTTTTAATGGAATGTTTCTGTATGTCAAGCAGCAAACCTTACTGAGGCTTTTTGAAAGGGGGTGGGAGGAACCTTATCTCTGACAAGTGAATGCTACCTCTAAAGATTTTGCTGCTCTGTAACTGCACCATCACCAGTCCAGGAAGAACCACAGACTGACTTGTGGAAGGAGACCATCAACTCTGAGCTGAAAATGGCTGTGAAGTCAGAGCTCAAGTGCCATGGTTTCATTTTTGTCATGTTCTCAGAATCAATTGGGTTTGATTTTGTTGGGTTTTTATCTTTCCTTGGTAACATCACTGTTGCCTCTTGCAGGTGAGAAATGTTACAAAAGTCACTGTAAAAGTCATCTTCTGCTTGTGCTTCTTGTGATGGACTGGATGGCCTGACCTGAATTTCTGCTCTGTCATTAATTCACCTGCATTTTCCTAGAGAATGAATTCGCTTGGCTAGGTGTTATCACTGGCAGTAACAGGCAGGGGCAGGTAGCACACTTTCTATCCACAAGAGAACTGAAGATACTCTATCTGTTTAACTCTTCTACAGGCCATAATACACCAGCCTTGTAACTACCCCACAATTACCGAAACCTTCTAGAGAAAGATGCTGGTACAAAAATCCTACCAGTATATTCAAAATCAATGTTGCTATAAAACTATATTTAACATAGTTGTGGGAACAAATTTCAATATTTTTATTCATCTAGTAATTGTAAAAATCATAGGGAAGGGTAGGAGCTTACTTTTTCATAGTATATAAGACCACTTTTGAAGACCTTTTCAGTGTAAATGGAAGTATAGGGTGTATATTTATTGTCACCTTAGATCAGTCTAATGTGTCTAAAACTTCAATTTTTTAAGAAGGGCCAATCTTGTAAGAATTTAGTGGAGTCCCTGGGATGTGGTTCCTTGCAAGTCCTCAGAAACTGTTTATTATCTGGGGTGCAGCATTGCCACAGGTTTGATCTCTATTTTTTTCCACTAGCTTTTTTTTCCTCTGGGTACTTTGAGCTTTGCAGAGGTAACCCCCCCTTGCAAAGGGAATGTATTTCCCTTTGGGTCTGGCTCTCCATTCCTTTTGCTCAACAAACCCTTTTATTTATTTTTTTTTATTACCTTTTCTGGAATGAACAAGTAATTATACTCCAGAAATAGCACAGATTTTTTTTTTTAATATGTAAGCAGACTCATTCAGTTTATAACAGATGAAACTTTTATGTGAAGTGTATATATAAGACAGAGCACAGAAGATAAATGTGTTTATCTTGAAATTGCAGAAGGTTCCCTGGGTTTCTAAAAGTGGTCTTGCAGGAATGTTCTAAATAATGAAATGGGAAAAACATTCAAGGTATTCAGTAACTCTACCTGGTATTTATCAGTATTGAAACTCTGATTTAGTTCTCACCCCTGGATGAATAGTTGGGCCATGCTGCATTTACCACTAGGTTGGCTCCTCTTGGGTCTTATGGAGATGCAACCAGACTTTAATCCAGGGGAAAAAAAGTCATATTAATTATGGAAATAGAAAAGGCACACAGCAAAGCAGCACTGGTTACCAGGCTGTAATAGGCTGTGCTAGGTAAGGCTACTGCTCACTCTTCTGAAATGACCCACTTTTAGCTGCCTATAAACTTGCCAGACGTAGACTGGATGTTTTCCACTTAGCCTTAGACAGAGTTATTCTCTGGAAGGATTTGACTTGAGAGGGGTTGGAAAAAAAGCTAGAGAGAAGCAATCTTGTCCACTGTCAGCTGTGCTGATTACACTACCATCCAGGAGCTGTGCAGCATCTCTTGGTGTTAAAACAAGCCAGACACAGAGGTGGTGACTGATTCTTTAAAGCTTACAGGCTGAACTACCAAATCTCCCAGGATGCTGTAACTTGACTGTCTGATGCATTCAGCAATTTGTGTTTCTTACTCCCTTGTCCCCTAAGCTCCTCTCCCAAGTTTTTTAAGTTTTGCTGGGGCAGATCGATATAAGACATGCTCAATGTCCTACTGCTGGATGGGGATGAACAAGCTGGTTTTAAGATACTGCTGTAGGTAGTGGAGGAGTATGAACCTGTATGGAAAGAGTGATGCTTTGCAATGCTTCTCATTTGCAGGGAAGGCAAGAAGGCAGGAAAGCTTCTGAGCAGGACACAAGGGCTTTGAGTTTGGTTGGTTTGGGTTTTGTTTGGTGGTTTTTTTTTTGGTTTTTTTGGGGTTTTTTTTTTTTTTTGAGTTAGAGAGATGGTTTGGAGGTGTCTTCTGATTAAATACTCCAAAGTTGGGAAGAGACAGTGAGAAGGTCATTGCTTAAACATGGAAGAAGCTGCAAAAATTTGCCCAATTGAAGGACTGGGTGAGAATAACTCAGCCTGTTTTGTCAATCAAAATTTGCAATTCCATTCCCAGGGTGAATCTGGGAGAAAAAGGGCCCCAGTAACTTGCAGGGGCAGAGCAAAAGCAAAAAGTACCAGGGTCTGGCTCCAAGGCACAGAGGTGTGTTTGCAGGAGGCAGCACTGGTGGTGCATAGAGGAGTAGCAAGTCCAGATTGAAACAATGTCTGACTTTAGCTGGAGTTGCCACACTTGCAAGGAGTTAAAGCGAAAGCGTGCATACAAGACAGTTTAACCCCATAAGGAAGCGAAGACTATATGTTCTGCATAGAGTAGAAAAAGTTAGTAGACTGCTGTGGAGAGAATACGTAGCAATGGTTGTTACTCTTGAGACTTGCTCCAGGACAGCCACCTCACAGGAAAGGACACACCTGGGTGGTGACCAGGACCCTTGTGGCTTGGCCATGGGATGCTGATGGGCGCATTCTTCTCAAGTCAGAAGTTACAGTAAAGGGTTTAGAGTGGGAGTTCATGAGTTGAATGCAGTAGATGCATCATACAGCGGAATTCACTTGTAATACAAAATCCTGCAAAGATCATGTTTTTTCAGAGGTGCAGCAGAGAGTATGTCGGACCCTTATCTCATGAAAATGAGTGCAGCGGTGCTGGTGAGACTGTGATTACACTAACTGTTTGGCACTATGCGAATGCATTTTGATTTTTAACTATAATGAGGGTATTTTAGATGTTGGAAGAATTTCAGCTGCATGTAAATGACTTCTGAAAAAATTGAGGCTGTACTAGACATCTAAGATGCAGCACTTCAGGTGACTTAAATCTGGAAATTCTTCTGCAGAAAGATATTACAAGCATCAACCCAAAAAATCCTGACTAGGCTGAGACTTCTCAGACTTCTTTAATGCAGGTACCATTTGGAGTAGCACATCCCCTCCTTGTGTGGCCACAGTGTAAGTAGAATTATTCTAATGGGGATCTTGCATATAGGTGACAAACCCCTTCTGTCAAATGCTTACTTTTATGACTAGTGGGAAATTTCAGTGCGAAAAGGAATTTCATAGGGTCTTTTTTTTTAAGGTAGATGCAAAATATAGTTCAGCATGTGCATCTTCAAGCATAGGTTCACTGAGACGTGTTTCCCATACTTCAAACTGATACGTGGTAGAACTTGTTATGATGTAGGAAAAAAAAAAAGTGGCAAAAGTCTAGTTACAATAGGAAAAATATCTGCCAAAGACCTGAAGTCAGTTTGAAGTCTGCTTTGTGGATCTCAGAAATTGTTTTTAATGGGCCCTGACTTCAGTGGAGAGGGGGGATGAAGAGGTTTTATACCCAGCCTTGAGCAGTCATTGAAAGCTGGCTGTAAAACCCCTTCCCAGGTGAGTTGCCACAAGCTTTTCTGGTGCTTATAGGGCTGGGTTCAGTTGGGTGTAGCAGGCTTTGGGACCAGCAAGAGGCTGTTTGGCCTGCGGGACTAAGCCTGGAAAGGGCAGGGGAGAAATAAGATTTTCAAAATAATACAGCTGGTTCCCTCACCTTGGTATTTTTTTCTTAATAGATGTATAAACACAACTTTATATAAAAAAACAGTAACTCTGTTAAGTAAACAGTGACTCTGAATAGCAATTCTCCCCTGTCCTTTTACTTTGTGTTATGGGTTTGTGTGGTGCGGTTTTCCTTGATGGCAGGGGAGGGGGGCTGCAGAGGCGGCCCCTTTAAGAAGTTGCTTGGAAGAATTCGCTGCCCCAAAATGTCGGACCCGCGCGCCAAAATGTCGGACCCGCCTCTAGGCGGGGAGTGACGGTGGCAGCGCCTCTGGGAAACATATTTAAGAAGGGGAACCGGTAGTGTGGGGGTTGGGAAACCTGAGAGGAACATCGCTGCTCCCACTGGAATCATGGAAGTGGAGGAGGAGGAGGAGGAGCCTGAGGAGGCTGATGGCCCTGCAGCCCAGGGGGGTGAACGGTGGAGCGGAAGCTCCCGAAGGTGGCCGTAACCCCATGGTAAAAACCGCGCTGAAGCAGTGTGAGACGGGAGAGCAGCCCACGGAAAGGACCCGCGCCAGGGAAGTTCGGGAAGAACTGAAGCCNGCCAGGGGGAGGAGGTGGAGAGCACCGGGAATGGAGCTGAGCCGGGAAGGCGGGAGGGGTGGGGGGAGGTTGTTCTGATGTTTGGTTTTCCTTCCTAATACCCTTGTGTTTTGTTTTCTGTTTTGTTTTGTAGTAAATTAAATTGATTTTGTTCCTTCCCCAAGTTGAGCCTGTCTTTTGCCCGTGACCATAAGTGGGGAGTGATCCCTCCCAGTCCTTGTCTCGACCCACGAGCCTGCCTTTGGATTTTCTCCTCATCTCAACGTGGCCAGGTGAGGGGGTGGGGGGTGAGCGAGCAGCTGCGTGGTGCTTTTTTACCGACTGAACTGACCTGAAACCACGACACTTTGAAAAATGGACAGTGTTGTCTTTTAGCTGATGAATAAGGTGGTTCATGGGAGAAAAGCATGCTTATCTAGCTGTTTTCAGGCTCTAATATGGGAAGCTGGTGATACATAAAATGCTCAAATGAAGAACAAATTGACTAGAGGAAACATGTTAATTTATACTTAAAGGCATCTGGTTTTGTTGGTCTTGCTCACTGCACTGGTCTATACTACAGATGCTCCCTTGGTGTTAGGTACCTCTTGCTGAACTGGTGTTTTCATCTTTAACAGAAAGTATAAAAAGGTCATAAATATAGCTTTGGACTTCAGGTAAAAAAACCCCAACCCAAACCAAAAAAACCCACAACAAACCCAACCCAAAAAACCAGAAAATATTGCTTCTAAAGACAGTTTGTGACAACTATATACTCTCACTATATGCAAGATGTTTCAGTAGTAATTTCAGTAGCATTGATAACTCTTCTCACTTTTCACTGTAATATTTGCTAGTGGGGAAAAAAATAAAAGTCAATTCCCCAAGTGTAGTGTATCCCTGATCCATTTGTACCTAATGAGATGAACCTTCATTAATTTCTTTGACCTGCTTTACCTGAAATACATAACATTTTGTTGCTAAAGTCAGTATTGACTGAACTTCTAGGTTGTACTTTGTAGTGCCTTTGCAGATCTGTGGGGTTTTTAATTATTTCTCCCCCTCAAGACAGTATGGACATTTGTGGTGAACAGCACATGGTGTTATTCCTTAGTCAAAAAGTATTTAATCATAAAAAAAGCCTGTTTCTAAGGAAGATTTGATGAAAACTTGTGTTGGAAGAGTTTGCAGGCAGCTGAGGATCTTTCTTCTTTGAATGGCTTCTCTGGTCAGTAGCTTCCAAAAGCAAAGGGCATAGAAGCTGAATGTACAGTTGTCTGGGATTTTAAAATGAAGAATTATTTAGAAAGCACAGAGTCTTTAAGGGAAACAAGGCAAAAATAGCTGCAAAACAAGGCAAAACTGAAGTGGAAAGGAACATTGATATTCAGTATATTAATTTCTCACAGTCAGAGACTGATGTTAACAGATCTGCTGGGAAATTACACTATTATTGTTAAAATGCTGTGGAAATCCAAATAAAGACTAGGAAGATACAGGATGTTCTCTGAGAATGCAAGCTTTGCTGAAAGAAAATAAAATAAACAGTTAATCTCAAACACCTAAACATTGATGTAAAGATGCAAAAGTTAAAAGGCTTCACAAAGTGACATGTGAGGGGGGTGTCACAGGGTGCGAGACGCTCTCATAAAGTCAAATATTCTCAGTGTGTAAAGTAGTTGAAGCTCATTTGTCCTAGAAAAGCAGGTTATGAGCCAAGTAATAAAGAATAACAACAATAATAAGTAATGGAGTTAATGACTGCATTGACCAGGAGTTGGGCTGTGGTAGCAAAGTGAGGAATGGGGGCTGTTTTTGGAGTCTAAAAATAGCCCCATTGATGGACGAAGAGTCCCATGGAAGAACATCCCTGGGATGGAGCCCTAAGTGGTGGGGGATTCCCATTCTAGGGGAGTGCCCTGATGCACCCGGACACTGCCCTGAGCAACCAGGGTCAGGCTGGAGACTCCCACCCCAGTAGCCTCCAGCTGGAGCCTGGTGGGATTGCTTGGCAATGTGGGTGATGCCAAGCCAGGGCAACTGCACACGTTGTCACTTCATGAAAGCAACTCTTGATGGGGTTTTTAAAGGCAGAATAGCCCAATGCAACAGTCATTGGTGGGAAAATAAACATGGAGTTCAAGGCTGCGCTCGGAGGTTATTGCCTCCCCTACAGTCATTGCTTGACATTTATGTACTCATCCCGTAGACCCATTTTTGGCACGGGACCAGCTCATGTTCAGTGTTACTGCTGCAGAATGTTCCCTTTATAGCAAAACAAGCAATAATAATTTTCCACCCGCTTGGTCACCTTCCTCATTTTAAAGAGCCATTTTTGCCATCTCAAGTGAGTTTCTTCTTGCTGTTTACATTTGAATTGTCATCTCTAGTGCTATGTTCAAAGGCAAGAGATTAGTAGACCTCTGGAAGGAAAAGACTATACCTTGTCATGGTTTCAGGTCAGCTCAGTCAGTAACAAAGCACCACGAAGCCGCTCGCTCACCCCCC
>VYZV01014321.1:75813-86042 GCA_013401275.1 Pandion haliaetus | reverse complement strand
GCTACGGCCACCTTCGGGAGCCTGCGCTCCACCGTTCACCCCCATGGACTGCAGGGGGACAGCCTGCCTTCTCACTACAGGCTGCAGAGCCATCAGCCTCCTCAGGCGCCCCCTCCTCCCCCTCCACTTCCATGTCACCAGTGTCAGCAGGGATGTTCCTCTCAGGTTTCCCCACCCCACACTACCGGTTCCCCTTCTTAAATATGTTTCCCCAGAGGCGTTACCACCGTCACTCCCCGCCTAGAGGCGGGGCTGACATTTTGGCGCGCACGTCCAACATTTTGGGGTGGTGAATTCTTCCAAGGAACTTCTTAAAGGGGCCGCCTCTGCAGCCCCCCTCCCCTGCCACCAAGGAAAACCGCGCCACACAAACCCATAACATACCTCAAAGTAGACTTTCACAAATACCCCCAGGCATAGCGCAGCCTGTTTTTTTGGAGCTGATCAAATATAAACATGGAGGGTGCTCAGGAAGAGCAGCTTTTTGTGGTCAGGCCTGGTGTCATCTTCCCAAGATAACTGTCAGTTGTCATGCTAAGCACTCTGGTTTTATTTTGGCAGTTGAACATGATTGTAAGGAGCAGAAAGCTTTTTAGATCTGTTACAGATGAGATGCTGAGCACTTTACAGAAATGTTTCTGTCTCCAAATAGACTGTCAGTGGCTCAATGTATTTGTGGTTGGCCAGGTGGCTGTCAGCAGCTGTGTTGTACTGCTGAATGTTGCCCTCTGACACTGATGTTATTAGGCATGACACAGCGTGCAGAGCAGAAAGGATGCAGGTGCTTTTGTTTCATGACTGCTGATGGTCTGCAGTGTATTGGGAAACGTTAGACCTAGGCTTAGTGCTTTGGAAAATGAAGCTATTGATGTGAAGGATGTGATGCACCTTGTCAACCCTGAGGGAAAGGAGGTGACTTTGGAGCAGAGCTCTGCTCTGTGTCATGTGGACTTGGGTTTGGAAACATCTCTGCACCTTTCACATTGTAGCCCATGGCATGGCCACCTTGTGTTATATGGTACTGAAAAGTCTTTCATTTCTCCATCAAGTTGCTTCTCTTGCTGTTTGGCTAATGTTGCCTACATTTGACAATATTGGCACTGCCATTAGGTAGTGACAGGTTTGGTCATGTCAGGGGACATCCTCTTCCAGATCTCAAATCCCTGTCCCTACATCAAGTTCTTGTTCTTGGGTCCTGATCTCCTGATTTCTCCCAGTCCTATGTGGAAATAAATATGATATTTTTTTTCTCTCCCCAGACAAACGATGAGGTGTATCTATTCTTGAGGTGGAGATGCCCTGACTTGCCAGGACACAGTCATGAGCAACCTGCTGTAGCTGCAACGTTGACCCTGTTGGGAGTGGGGTTGGGCCCAGGCCAGCAACCTCAGTGCCTCCAGCCTGAGCCTGCTGTGGTTGTAAGACTGCATGCCTGTACCAACTTCCCTGAAAAGACCATAAAACCTTCAGGGAGTCCATGTCTCTTGGGTGACATATTAGTGGAATTAAGAAAATGGTTTAGGATTCATCTGCATGGTGGCAAACAAAGAAGCCTCTGACTGCTGTAATTTATGACCTGTCATTTTCTTGACTTCAGAGGTTTTGCTTTTAAGGGTCCTAAGCATACTGGACTTGAATATTTTTCTAGTCTGTATCAACAGTACTTCAGAAAGGAGACAAAATAAAAATTTGTGAATCTTTCCATGGTGATGGTTGGGCAATGAAGAGCTCTCACCTAGGAGCAAATACTCCTATTTTGTTCATCTTGAGAGCACCACCATGCAGCAAAAGTAGATGGAAATATTTATGACCTGGAACTGTATTTTTTTTCTGCAAAAGCATGGAAGGTGGGAACCAACCCCTTGGTTGGTTCAAGAGAAATGAAGTATGGAGTCATTGCTCGACGTGGTAATGCATTGCAGGAAGTCAGAAGACTTTGGTCAGTTCTGTTGTTCCCCATCAGGAACCTCAGAGCAGCTATTTTATCAAGAACTTAACTCTTCTTACTGTGTGTCTTTTCACCTCTGTCTCAGAAGAATGAGGTGTTGGGATTACATATTTTCCATGTGTCAGAACCCCGTTTCACAGCAATAACACCATTCACAGGCCACGTTCCTCACGCTGGGGAAATGTAACTACCAAGCATGGCAGCTCATTTTTGGAGAGGATTCCTTTTTTTTATTTTTTTGGACAGAGAAGCAAGTGATTGCGAAGGCTGTTTTCGTTCCTGTGGTTTTGCAAGAATGAAAGTGCTGTGATGGGTCTCATAGCAGAAAAATGTATATTCTCGGGCTTGAATTCCTACAACTCCTGAAGTTGTTCTCCTTCACTCCCCACATGGTAACCCCCCATGTCTCTGCTGGCTCTGGCTTTGCCAAGATCTGGGTTATAAATGTACTGCGTTTTGTGTGTCTTGGACAATGTTCTTCAACAGGCTTTGTTCCTCTTCCTGTGCATGGTCCCTTAGTGCTTTTCTGAGACATACTGGTCCAATTTCTTCCTTCTGCCTTTGAAGAAATCAGGGTATGTTTTAGATGTATCTACTGCCATTCCAGGTGAGGGTTGCAGCAGAGCTGAAATACTCTGGAGGATGAGTTTTCTTGAAAGGTGACAGGATTTTTATTATCGATTTACAATTATTTTTATTTTTTTAATTATATATTGTAAAAAAAACTTTAGAGAAAAGACACTTAGTTTAGAAAAGCCTGCACCTAAATTTGTAATAAGATCAAGTGATGGAAGATGATAAAAAAGGAAGTTATTACGTGGCAATCTTTTGTTTAAAAGGCGAGGGAGGGATACAAATCTGGCAGAAAGTGACTTGTTTTTTTTATTGAGTTATGACAAAGCTCTCAATTTTTCTGTGTTCAACATTTTGCAAAAGTTACCACGTGCAGAATGGGAGTGAGGATACAGCCTTAAATACCACAAACACAGAATGGGAAACTCTGCTGGGATAGTATAGAGAAAAAACCAAACCAACAGGAATTCAGGCATAGATGTTCAGAGTGTCCAAATTTGGATGCTGGATTTTTGTAGCCCCAACAGATCTTGCTTGTGCAGTTTAACTTTTTTGTTTACCCTCTCAATATTAAAAGAAATGTGCTCCTTGCAGTGTATATACTGGTGAAAACGTATTGGGTTGCAGTGGGACGGTGAAGGAGGGGGAAATGAGACAGCCATACCTCAGGGCTGCCTGCAGAATGAAAGGCAGCGTGTCTGAGAACACGTGCAGACCTGCCAATGCCTACAGAGAGGAGAGTTAACATTATCTGTATAATAACATGCCAAAACCCATGTGGGGTCTGGGGGGTCGGACTGGATAAAACTAGAATGGAATCCCCGCTGCCCTTGGAGTTGCTGGAGATCTGCCTGCCCCGCCTGCCCCCAAGCCTCTGATGCTGTTGAGCAGTTGTGGTGAGAGCTTGGCAATAAGAGCGTGTATGTGATGATACAAATTGATATCAATGTATCAAAAAAAATTTTTTTGGCTTCCTGTTTTTCCTTAAGTTAAGGAAAATTACATCCTGCTTGTGACATTCTGATGATGTTTTTAATTTATATTAATATGAGAAGAAATTAAAGCTATGGGACTGTATACAAATCAGTGTCATAAGCAATGATGAGAAAATGTGCCAAAAAGCAAGAGGAGAAGAATACAAGGAAATATTTCCAGCTTATCACGGCAAGAAATATAATGTGGGACATCACTATACTTCTGTGAGCTAATGAAATTTTGTAAGCCAAAATCCTAGGTACCTGTGATTAGAATAGTTTTTTCCAACTCCAACATTACTGTCTGTAATGTCATTTTGATGGAAGTTTTGATGGGTTGTAATTTAGTGGGGGGTGGGGGGCATAAATTCAATCCAGTTCTACGGAAATGCTTAAGCAGCATCGCCGGATGCTTTCTGTGATCCAAAGGAGCAATGTATTTCTTACACGCTTTAGTAGGTACTGGGCTTAGGGCTGTAAGACACACAGCATATACACCCTCACACCCCGCTCTCTGCCCAAAGCTAACTCAAAGGTGCTTTTTGAAGGTGTCAGCTAGCAAGAAAGACTGTAAGAAGCTTTGCAAGGAGCTCAGCAGGCAGGCTGCTCTGTAGTGTCAGCTGCTAGGGGATTGAGAAGGCTGATTTTTTTAAAATACAAATATTGCTTTTGCATTTCCCCCGAGAAGAAATACTGTGTTTGGATGCTTTCTACTTCGTATTTGAGGAGTTACTGTGTGGTGAAAAGGCCCCATAGCTGTTAGTAAATTAGACACTGAGGAGGTGACACAGTTTATTAAATTACCTGGTGAAACAGGGGCTAAAATGATGTTCACTGAAGATGGAAACAGCACAAAATTAATACTTACTCTTTGTAATCTTAAAATGTCCTCCCATAACAAATTATCTTGTGTGATAAGAGAAATTATTAAAGAGGAAAACCTGGAAGAAGGCAAGGAGTGCCTGGGCTTCATCCAAATTCAGTTAGCACTTGATCTTGTACCACCTTGCTCTTGGCATCGCACCTATTCCCAAGGGGTGATTTACCAAATAAAGCTGAAAGGTGACAGGAGAACAGGGCTGGGAGATGCTGTGATGATGTGACTGATGGCCAGCGAGGGCCACCAGCACCATGCCTGGGACTTGGGGCACTGTGTCCCATAGGACATGTGGCCACATCTTCTCTTGCACTGTACCCATGTGTCTGAAGAGAGACCCTCTACATAGATGTATATGAAATATCTGCTGCCTTTTAAAACAAAAATAGCTTTGATGGATTCCTTAACCACTGCCTTTATTAATGTTGTTCCTCTGTAAATCAAGGGTAAACCCCTCTAAATGTTGTAAACTCCTACCTAGTGCTCCATCTGTGTCATCTGGTCCATAAGATAGCTACATCCTTTAGGAAGCTGCCACAAAACTTTAGCAGAGGTTAAGGGCGGGAGGGGCGGAATATGTTTAGACTTCTGTCACTGTTTAAATAGATCATAAATACTGATTTTTAAATCTCTAAATAATTTTTTTAACATGGGAGGGATTACTGGCTTCATATGTCTCCTCTAAAACACACAGTGCTGTGACCTCGAGTCCACTCTATTGCAGCAGAGGCCCTTTGCTTGCAAAAGCAAGTTTAAAAGAGAAAGGTGGGGGCTGTACAGGCAGAATAAAAGCCAGGCTATTGATTTTATAAAAAATCTAGCATCACCTTTGATACTCTGTTAAAGTTACACTAAAGGATAGCTGGCACGGCTTCCAGCGGGATAATTACAGCCCCAGTCTGAGTAATGTCTGCATGCTTCAGGCTTGCAAAGTGATCTGCCTTTATTAGAAGGAGCTTGAATGAGAAATGAAGGTGCTGATCCTTCCTGGGTTCGATAGCTGGCATATTTTACATATCTACTTTCTGTAAACTATTTTCTATTGTGCTTCATAACAGAAAAGCTGCTGGAAGCCAAGAAAATAAGCTCTGGCAGTGCTGGCCAAAGCCAACAGGGTTACTTCCAGCAGCATATTGCATTTTGCCTCCTCAGTACGTGCGAACTTGTCATGGTGGATGTTCACCCGCAGTTGGGACTTAGTCATGGGAATGAGGGGACTCGCTGCTTCGGGATGCTCCGAGACCAATGTAGCTGGCAAAATGTTGCCCTTATGGATAGTATTGCTGGATGGACTCGAAACCTGCATTTAAAAAAAAGTGCTAATAAAAGGCACCACCAATTAGGTGGTTGTAAAACTCTTTGCCAACTCTTGTAGGAGCTACCTGGGTTAGAACTAGATTTTTTCCCCCCATCCTTACCACTGGCAATAGCTGCAACTGTCCCTATCTTAAAAGCAAAATATTAATACTGGGGGCTCTCCAGAATAAATAAGACTGTCTGCGTTGTTATTTTCTGCATCTGCCTGGTGAATTTGCAGGAAAGGTGGGGCAGGTATGTAACCTTCCTCCCCCCATCCAGGAAGAAGATGGGATAATGCTGAAGCCTCTCATTGCTGCAAGGTCAGTGGCTGTGTTGCTCCAAGCCCACTTGCCCTGAAGGGTTTCCAGTTAGGAGCTGCCTTGCTCCCTGCCTGGTTTTTCATATATATGGGATGTCTTGAGGAGTTAAGAGGGTTGAAGCCAATTAAGATGTCTGGCCCTACTCAGTGCCTTAATTCTTGCTGTTGCTTCATTGCAGGCTGTGTTTTATCTCGGCACTTTTGAAAGATGCTCGTCTTCAGATAAAACCATGCTTGCTTTAGGCTAAATCCAGATACTGCTCCAGGTGTGTTCCTGGAAGGGTTGATGGATGCTGAGGGTGACTTTGGCATGATGTAGGGACTGAGGGGAGGCTGTGATTTCACAGGCTTGCTCTGTGGTAACTCTTATTTGGGCTTACCCAGGAGCTGACCTTGAAGCTGCAGCAGTTGCTGGTTGTAAAATTGGTAGCACTCCTCGGTGACTTGCTGTGGCTGTCAGTAAGCTCATGGATTCAACTCAATGTCTGTTCTTAGTGGCAAGTACATATTTATAAATATATATATATATATATCCCTTAATCTAGATCCAAAGTAGATGACTTAATGTGTTTTCCTTTCTGTGACTCCCAAGCAACAAACCCCAGATGGGATATTAATAATGATCAGATGCTGGACTACTCATTTACTTCAAACTAAGGTTGCATGGGCAAGAGGGCAGGTTGGGACCTCTTTCTGCCATCCCCTGCTCCAGGGATTTTATTTCTTTTATGTAAAAACTCCATCTATCAAAAGAGAGAGTCACAGGCAGTGTCTGTACTTGGGGTCCAGTAATGCAGCAGAGAAGACTGGAGAGGCTGTCAGTGTGTGGTGGCTGTTGTGGTTTAACCCCAGCCAGCAACTAAGCACCATGCAGCCACTCACTCACTTTCCCCCACACCCACTGGGATGGGGGAGAGAATCGGTAAAGAAAAAAGTAAAACTTGTGGATTGAGATAAGAACAGTTTAATAGCACAGAGAGTAAGAAACTAATAATGATAAAAATACTAATAATAAAAGGATTGGAATATACAAAACAAGTGATGCACAGTGCAATTGCTCACTACCTGCCGACTGAAGCCCAGTTAGTTCCCAAGCAGTGATCCGCTCAAGCCAACTCCCCCCAGTTTATATGCCAGACATGATGTCATGTGGTATAGAATACCCCTTTGGACAGTCTGGGTCAGCTGTGTCCCCTCCCAACTCCTTGTGCCCGTCCAGCCTTTGCTGGCTGGGCATGAGAAGCTGGAAAATTCCTTGACTTGGTCTGAATGCTACTTAGCAACAACTGAAAACATCAGTGTGTTATCAACATTATTGTCATACTAAATCCAAAACACAGCACTACTACAGCTACTAGAAATAAAATTAACTCTATCCCAGCCAAAACCAGGACAATGGCGATGACAAGATCTTAATCATTGTTTTAATTCACAGTAAACATATAATTATACTTAATTTACGGTATGCTTGGAGTTTTTTCTTTGTGCTGCTGGCCCCTAGGGCTGTGAAATGACTCAAACCCAAGTTTTGTTACTGGGGTAGAAACATGGAATTGCACAGTTCCAGTAAAAAAAGAGAGTTTAGCTGGTTTTTCAAAACCTCTTTGGGAAAAGTTGCATCCTTCTTCTGGTGCACGTGATCGTTGTAGGACAAAAATGCAAGAATTACATTTGGGAACTGCCTTGTGGCTCCTACTTGTTGGAGGTCTCTGCTGTTCTGTTGTCCTCCCTCTGCTTTCCTTGGTCAGGAAAGAAAGAGGGTTGGGGAACGGCAGCAGTGTGGCCAATATGAGTGCTAAACCCCTCTCCTTGCTTGTCAAATATGCTTGAGCCAAGTATATTTGGGGTTTGGTTTTTTTTACATGTATTCTGGTTTTCTGGCGATGCTTCCAGGTTGGTCTTGGCAATTACTGATGTGTGTCTTGGCAATTATTGAAGTGTGAAGTTACTTCTGAAGTTATTAGATCCTGAAATTCTCCAGGAGTCCTGTACCTCAGGGACTGGGGCTTTCAGCAAGACCAGGGACCACAGGGGGGACCTTCCCCACAATGTGCAGAGGAGCATCCCACACCCTGCGCCGTGCTGTCGCATTGAGGTCATCTTGATGTTCCTGGAGACTGAGGACTACCTCCACCTCAAATTAAAACCATATTATGACTGTACACTAATCTGGTATGAAGCACTTGTGCATTGCTTGGTTATAATCTCTTTAAATTGTGGTTATTTCAGTATTTATCCTGGTTCCTGTTTTCTGTGTGGAGGCCAAAGCTTATAGGCGGTCCTTGAATATGAATAATGAGCAGTGAGTTCTAAAACATAACCCTGAAAGGCCTGGTTTGATATTGATGAAATCTGACTGCTCAATTATGTGTTTTATAAGGAAATTATGTATTTTCCTGGTGCATTTCTTTCTCTAGTTCCCTGGCAGCAATTACTTTCAAAAAGGCCTTGAGGAGTGCAGGGATGATGCTCCTGTTTTCCTAAATGAAGCTATTTGTTTTAAGAAACAAGATTTTAACAGGGGAATATATCATGAAGGTGCTGAGCATCAGTGCGTGGATGAGCTCCCGGCTGCCTCTCCCCAGCATCACCCCTTCCCTTCGGGAGCAGCATGTGGAGGGTCCGTCCGTCTGTCTATCTTTGCCTTGCACTACACGATGGTTTCCTACACGAGATGGCGCTCTTTGCCTTTCAATAAAGCAAAATGCAATTATTAATAATATTTTTATAATTATCCCCCCTGCGCTTGCCCCCCTCAGCCCTGCCTGACTCCTTGGTCCCGGGGATGCTCCTGGGCTGAGGATGGGAACCAGGAGCAGTTCTGACCCCAGAGGTTTGCAACCACACATGAAAGGCTGGAGGGACAGATAAAAAAAGTGCATGAAAACACCCCACCACCTCCAACTCATTACAAGAGAGGCTGCTGATTGATTTTTCCATCTTAATTTAAGACTCCCGTGATACGGCCTTGTCCTCGAAGTCCAGTTCAGATGCTTTGGCCTGTCCTTGCCCTGCCCTAGCAGGCCTGTGTGTCCCAAACCCAGGGGACAAGACCCCACGGCTACCCCAAGTTAGGGTGTGGGCCCTGGCAGGTTCTTGGGCTCCTTTTCAGTCCAAGGCCTGGCTGTGGGGCTGGGCCAGGCCCCCCTTTTTTGCCTGCATGAAGGGGTTCCTGCCCTCTCTCCTGGAAGCGAGGGTGGTTTGGGAGGGAAATGTGATAGGGGACCTGATGGTGCCCCTTTGCCAGTTGGCATTAAAAATTCATGTGTGTGACGGGCTTTTCCAAATAAGTCCAGGAAGGGTGAGTTCCTGCCTCCTGGGAGCTGCTGGCAAGCACTGAGGCTGCCTGCCCTCCCTGGCCCCCAGCCAACATCCCCCCCAGGGGACCAGGTACCACCAGGACCCCAGCGTCTGTGTGCCTGGTGATGGGCTCTGCTCCCCTTGGCGTGGGGTGCAGACTATTTATGCATGCTGGTATGAGGGGTACCTGTTGTGTGGGGGAAATTGGGTGTCCCACAGGCTGATGGGGTTGGCTGGTATGTGTTGTAGGGTGCCCCAGAGGCGTGGGATGTGGAGTGCCCCAGTGGGGAGGCAGATGGGATGTCCTGGCAGGGAGAGATGGAGGGTGGCATGTAGGGTGCCCTGGCAAGGATGGAGGTCGGGTGCTCCAGGGATGTGGCTACCCGGGAGGGATTGGGGTGCTGAGGAGGGGTAAGGCAGCAGCGTGGGATGTGGGGTGATCCGGGGGGGTGTGTGGATGCTGAGCTCCCGGGAGGGAGGGCCAGGCGGGGTTGGGGGCGGCTCCACGTGGCTCATTAGCAGAAGGCAATTTAATATTTATGAAGTGCTCTTGTTTGAATCCCAAGTCTTCGGCTCCAGTTACAAGGAGCTGCGTCACTCTCCGATCACATGGTAATTGTTGCTATTTCCAGGATCCCAGCCTCGCAGAGTGGCACAAAAGCTCTTTCCCCTTTTCTTGTCTTTTCTTCTTTTTTTCTTCTTTTCTTCTTCTTTTCCCTCCCCTTTTCCCTTCTTTCTTTCTCTTTTTGAGGGTGGGTTGTTCCCCCCCACCCCTCTCCCTCCTGGTTTCCCGCTCACCGGCTGCCGGCGGAGCGCAGGGCAGCGTTTGGGGATGCCGGGGCCGTTGCCCTGACCCGGGGCGGGCAGGATCCGCCGCCCCCCCAAACCCGCCCCTCTCCCGGGGAGCGGATCCGGCCGCTGCTCTCGATGAGATCTGCC
>VYZV01014321.1:41012-75157 GCA_013401275.1 Pandion haliaetus | reverse complement strand
GGTCCTTGGGAAAAAGTTTGCAGCGGCGCCGGGGAAGTTGTTTGGCCGCTGCTGCCCGACAGCCAGCCCTGGGCGGGCAGCACACCCCCCGCAGTCCCATCCCCGGCCAGGTGCTGCTCCCCCCACCCCGCTATTCCTGATCCCATCCTCCTAACGCGCTCCCGAAAACTAAAGCCCACCCGTGGGCTTTGCACCGGTGCTTTGCCTCCGGTTAGCCCCCTGCGCTGGCGTCGGGCACACATGGAGAGGGTTGTGGTTTTTTGGGGGGGGTTCTGCGTCACTCAGCCTGGGTCTCGGCGAGTTTCAAGTGCATGACTCTCTTGCCTTAATACACCGTGTGAAAATGGGGGAGCGTAGGGCTGCTCTGGTTCCCGGGGCAATCCCGCGTGTGATGGGGAAGTTGCTGTGGGAGCCGGCGAGTTCTGTGGGACTGCAGCACGCGGGACCCAGCGTCACCCTCCTTTTGGCAGACACCATCGCTGGCCCTCCACGAGTAAGAGACGGTCTGATTTCTTCCATGCATAGCGATTTATTTCAGCAAAATCATTCCTGACGATATTTCTCCTATCTGGGTGTATTTGGGTGCGGATCCACACCGCTCTCCTCAATCTTCTTGCAAAATGTACCTTGCTGTCACCCAGACCGAACTCCTGCCCTTCGTTAACGAGACTATTACTTATTTAAAGATAAACAAGATAAATGAGGAGCGCTTGGCTTTGGGCTTTTTCTTAAAATTATTATTCTTTTTCCTGACTGTACAGGGGGATTTGATAAAATAAACCGCTATGCCCAGGGAGGTGCGTGACTGCCGGTCATGCAAGCAGAGCATGTCAGTCCATCCTTCCCTGGGTTAGTGCATCCCTTCGCACCCCCTGCCCAAAGCAGAGGCTGCGTATTACGGCCAGAGAAGGAACCCAGGTCCACCTTTTTCTTTTGCCGTTGCTTTTTTTTTTTTTTTTTTTTTTTTTTTTTTTTGAAGGCTGTGATCGTCCCGAGCCTCAACTACTGCAGGGAAAGGTGACAGCAGCCTGGCACCTGTGGTAACGGCAGGGACTCCAGTACCTGCCTGTATGTAATAACTTATTTAGAAGTTATTAAACCTGCTCACAGCTCTAGCAAGGTTTAATCCTTGCCTGAGACTTTCTCCTGCTGTTCCCAGCTTGGGCTGGCAGGCCGGTGCCAGAAAACGCTGCGTGCAGGTGATGTTGTGAAGGTTGTTTGCCCTGTCCTGCATCATTCCCATCACCCAGAGATGTTGTTTTAGCATGCAGGGAAAACTCTTGGTGGGGCCTGTGGGCACTTCCCATTGCCTTCCGGGCTGGCACTTCATCCCCCTGCATCTTCCTATACCTTGGCCTCGCTTGTGGTAGCCATGATGATGGTAACCAAGTCAGTTTGGGATTGCTTTTGGGTTTTAATTAGGGTCCGCTTAATTCTTCTCTCTTCTCATTGTTAGAAGAGGGGAGGGCAGCTGCACGGTGTATGGAATGCACTGCACCTGCAACCTGCCTTTTTTTCCCCTTATTGCCCTCAAATTAATATCCACCAGTGGGTTAAATAAATGTGTGTTTTCGCAGGCGGCATCTCACCCGTCAATGCAGTTCCAGGTTGCTGCTATGGCATCCTGGGTGCTGGGGGCAAAGGGCTTTGCTGCAGCCAGCCTCTGCCAAGAGGATGATGATGTTTCCAGTTTTTGATGCCAACCAGAGGTGCAAGTGGGTCTGTCTGGTGCCAGCTTCCTTTAATGTCTCTGTGGGTTTCTCTGGCCTTTGCATCTAAAAATTGCTGACAGTGTTTTGGCCTATTTATTTATGGGGGTAATTTATAGACATGTAACAGTCTGCTGCCTGTGTTTTAGTGACAGCAGCTCATAGCACCATCTAAACTGTTCATCCCACAAGTTTTCAGGTCCCTGAGAGGCTGGACATGGCTAAAGCCTCTTTTCTAAAACCCAGAGAAAAATTCCATACCAGAAACCCCCCAATATGATATTTAAACCTGTTTGGTTTGTGTGTTGATTTCAAATTAATGCCCGTAGAAACATATTTATCCAGGTCCGGGATCAACCTTCAAATGCTTTTTCATCTCTGAAGATAAAGATATAGCTATTGACTGTGTAATTAATTTTATTTAGGGCAAGCGTGTCTGTAATATTTACTGACATTTAAAACTCTCAGGAAGTTGAAACTAATAAACAGGACGATAGAAACTCAAGAAGTAGTTAAATCCCAGCTGAAAGCATGAAATAGAGTTTGTCTCTGGCAATACGTTGTGCCTTTTGTAACCCATTCCTGTAACCTGTAGCACTGTCAAAGTTGTAAAGACTTTCAAAGACCCAAAGAAAGGGCTGTGAAAACAGAAAGGTATTGAAAGATCTGTTATCTTTTGTCTGGAAGTGTGTTTTTTACGCGGTTATTCCTTCCAATAACTTAATTGTATAGATTTTAATGGAAGAAAGCATTTCTGCATAGATGGTCAGGTGTATAGAGCTATTATGTTATAAATCAGATTTTCTTTCAAAATAGTCAGGACGCTGCTACTTTCTATGTCTGTTTTTCAAGACATAATTCTTCCCTGTTGTTTTCTTGATCCGTTCCTGCTAGTGGAGATTTGTGTTGAGGAAAGAGACACACTTCTTGTAAATGATTCATTAATTTATGTTTGTTCAGTGAGTTTTTATTCACTTGTACCTAAACCCAGTAAGTGTTTTGGATCATACATGGATTCGATGCTGTCTGATGCAGCATCTGGCAGTTGCTTATTGCAGTACAAAGAAGGAAAAACAATTTGTCATTTCTTTTCTAGCACGGTAAGAGCCATCCACAGCGTGACTGGATGATACAGCAATTGAGGCACTTTGCTAATGCCTCGGAAAGCGGTTCCTAGGAAGTGATCCCCAGTTGCTAAGCAAAGGCCCTGCCATGGCATGAGTGCTGTAAATGATAAATGATGCAAAAAGTAAATGCCAAGGTGTACTCAAAACACTTGGCTAGGACTAACAGCCAGAGAATGACCACGGGGATTTTTAAAACTGCCTCATTCCTATAGCGAGGTACTTTTTGAAAACACGAGGGGTGCTAATCTGTGGGGTTTCAGCATCTGAAGATGCTTCATGCCACGTGAATGATTGATGTAAGCCATAATCCCTGTCTTTTAAATCATCCTCTCAGTAAATTCCAGCAACTGCATTCTTTAATTCAGAGATACAATATCTAATTCCACCGTAATCCTGTTTATTGGGGTCGACAAGCTGTATTTGAACCATGGCGACGCTAAATTACTTTGGAAACAGTTAAATGTTTTGAAACAGTGACTAAATCTTTGCCAGTATTAATGTACCAGAGCCACGACTAAAAGGCAGTCACGGCCTTACAAGCACTTACATTTTTTTGTGTGTGTGATTATATCCTCAACTTTGCAAATTTGGTTTGGACCATCCTGTCTCTGTGTTTTTCTGCATCAGTTTGTATCTGGCACAGCGCTATAGATTCAGTCTCAGCATCGTTTAAGAGAAGTGATTAGTTTCCCTACCCTGTTCCCAATAACTTACCCATCCTTCCTCGCTGCACCAGCTAACTTTGTCCGCAACTTTTTAATGGGTTTTCCCCGCTTTTACTTTATTTTGGGAAGTGTTTGCCACAAGATGGCAGTGGGGTCTAACATTTAAGGTGAGGCATTGGGGTGTATTGCGGTTTCAGCTTGACAGCCCTGGCCCAGTCGTCCTGCAGATGGTTTTCCAGATGAAATCCCAGCATGAATCTAACATTTTTCCCCCCTTCCACCTTGTCAGAGGTGTTAGGGGGGATGTGCTGGGAGCTGTTCACCCGTGGTGTTTAAACTCAGTATTAAAGGCTTCAGGTTGTCTATATGGTACTGTGGATGGAAGATTGGAGCGGATGCTCTCAACTTTACATAGCTCCTGGCTCCAAAGCTTGCGATAAGCTGGTGTGTTTGATGATGGCAGGATCAACTCATCTCATGGCTGCCAAAGTCAGGCTTTGGGTACCGCTCAGGCCAGGACTGACCACACAGAGGTTAAAAACCGGGCAATGCGGGAGCTCTCTAGTCCAAAACTCAAGGCAAGGTCATCCTTAAAGCCGGACTGGGCTGCTTGGGTTGCACCAGCCTAAAGCAAAGGGATCTCCTGCATGACCTCGTGCTTCTCCATCACTGCTCCCCTCCCCATAACACCGTTTTGGCTTACAGCTCACCTGCTGTGGCCATCTCCACCACCCCTGGAGCTAGGAAGGGCTGGTCTGTTGATGGCTTCACCTGTGCTTTGCTCCAACCACCCTGAGCATGGCAGGAGAGAGTTTCTCCCTCCGTGGGGCAGCTGGGGCTTGTGCCCTTCCTCCCCCAACCCTTTCTGGGAACTCAGCTCCCACCTGGGTGGCTGAGTTACATTAATTTAGACATGATCTCATCATCTGCCAGCCGCTAAAGCAGTATCGATCCTGCATTCGGCCTCCATGTGAAAAACAACCCAACTGCTTCCCTCGTACCTGTAACCACTACCCCTCAAGACCTCAGGAGTCTGCAAAATGAGCATCTGTTTTATTTTTTGACTACTGAGGGGGGCAAATGCATAACCTGCTGCAAATGTGTAACACTTCCGTTATGCTAAGGACAGCCTTTGAGCTAAGGAAAGGACACTTTGGGACCATAGCTCATCTAATATTTGATACCGCTAAGCAGCTATGCCTTAAATAGTTTAAACGGGCAGGTTTTGCTATGTCTGAGTCCTCTGTGTGTCTGCTATTTCTCTTCAGCAATATCTCTGTAAGAATCAGCATCACTTTCCAAAGCTCAGAGGAAGGGTATGGGGGACCACAGTAATTTTAACATTAGTTACTACCCTAAAAAAATGCCTCTTTTCCCTCATTTGCCCATCACTGATTGGCTCCCATCTGCTCCTGGTGCGCTGCAACAGCACATTCCTTGGATGCTTCGTCCCTGGGCGATTGAGGCCAAAGATCATAAGGATTTTATTAGGTTCAATTATATCAGCATAGGAAGAATTAATACTGCTCTTGTTTCTTGTAGTGTCGGTAGTACATTGCTGACCCAAAGAGAGGAAAGTACGAAGGAGGGAAGTTTGACTGGGTGTTATTTAACTTTGGGGAGAGCCAGAAAATATTGTAAAGGGGTGTTATTTAACTTTGGGGAGAGCCAGAAAATATTGTAAAGGGAGTGACTGAAACGGGAGCCAGACTCTGTACTTGGTCAATCTCCTCTCTAATTATTTGGGTGGAGCAACTTAATCTGTGGCATGATGCAATGAAGGATATTGAGTGGTTTGGAGATGAGCGGGTTGTGTTGTTGCACACCATAGGAAGAGGTATGGCATGGGTCATCGGGTCCCTTGAGAGGGCTGAGGTCAGTAAAATAAGTGGAAGGATTTTAGAGAGGAACAAATGGTCATGGTTGATCAATTGAAACCATTTCCCTTCTTTTAATTTTTAATGGGCTGAAGTTACTGCTCCCCCCTCCCCGGGCATTGCTTTCTTTTGGCTCATGGGAGACCTGAAAAGCGAGCTGCAACACAGGGAAATCACACTCCCAGAGGGCATCGGATGGCATCTCTCTGCCGGCTATGGCTAGGCGTCCGTCTGTCTGTCACCAGCAGCCCTGGCAAACAACACCGCCTTTTCCATCATATCCGTTTGGTGCTTCCTTGTGGGCAGAACAGCATCACTGCTACAGCAGCACAGCAAAAGCAGCTAAATTGAGCTTTGCCTTGCACCTCCTGCAAAAATAACATCAAAGATGTATTTATTAATCCATAAATATATAAAATTAAAAAAATAATAGATTATTTGATATGATCCCTGGCTCTTGTGAAAAAGGATGGGCAAGATGGTAGAATTAAAAATTTTCCAGGTGGTTTTTAATGAGAACTTGAAATGTTTGGCTTCACTATTTATTGTTTGGTTTTGCACCAAGGAAAGCCTACAACACTGTGACATGACATCCCAAACCTGACTGTCACCATCACGGCTAATGGCTTGTGCATCACCTGCTGGGTCTCAGCACCCTGGTACTGACACTGTGCTGGTCAGGGGGTGACTGTGTGGTCCCCGGGGGCAGGATCAGGCCTGGGACGGGCAGGGGATGAGCTGCTGCTGCCCATCCCTGGCTGACGCAGAGTTGTTCCCAGCGGCATCATTGCAAAATCTTCCTCCTGCCTATTTTTAAATGCTTCAAGTCATGAGGCTTTCAGTGCCTCCCTTGGGGGACTAAACCACAGGCGGACAGATTTTCAGGCAGCTGCCAGATTACTGTATAACGCACCTTCCGCTTGCCCAGAGCTTGCCTGCTTTGGTTACAAATCCCTGAAAATGGGATGACATGTAAGCTTGAAACCTATAGCTGCGTTCCCAGGCAAGGTCATGATAAACTGCTCTTCTCTCTCAGATCTTTGACAGGAGTTTATTTTTAAAAAAGAATATAAAAGGGAGGTTGGATCTAGCAAACGTGTTATTTTCCCACAGCAGCTTGCAGACATCGCTTGGTTTGGAGGAGAAAACGGGTCCTGTGTCTCACTTGCCACTACGATTTTAGACAGCACGTGGATGTGGGCATATATGGTATTGTAAACTGCTTGGCTACAGTCGCTCATTATTTGGCTGCTTTTTAGTCACAGCAAGTGTCATTTTTGTCAGAACTGTACCATGGAAAAGGTAATTCTTTAGCAAAAATCCCCCAGGTGAAGTGTATCAAGTAAAATGAGATAGAAAGGACTAAGACAAGACTGTGAGTCCCTCTTTGCAGCTTTATTAATGAGAAACTTTGGGAAAAAGCCTTCCCAAGATATCCGCTTGGTTGCCTGCAGAGTTGATGCAGGTTCTGGAAAATATCTAACAGGGCTTGGCAAAGGGCTTCTTAAAGAGCTTTGCCCTCCACCGTGACCTCCTGGCTGGAAAAGATGAGGACTGCTGGTTTTTTATAGGGTTTTTCTACGTTTTGCTCATGGATGTTCTTTGAGCATATTTGTTCCACTAGTAATAAACCCCTGTAGTCACAAAGGAAGCATGTGCGCATGAAGGAGATGCTAAAAAAGCCAGAGAGAGGGAGGCTGAGCTCAGGACTGCGCATGTGGTGGTAGGAGCTAGGATGCTCCAGACCAAACTGTGGGGATCTGTAAGCACAAATGGTGATGCTTATATTTTTGGATCAAATTCACATCTGGGGCAAAGCCCAAGCTGTGCAAAATACTACAAGGGGTGGGGGAGCAACCTCTCCAGTAGTGCAACCAAATCTCTTGACTGTGTCCAGTGGGGTCTTGAGAGGTAGAAAGAGCAGGTGGTGGTCGAATACCTGAGTAAGAAAGGGACTTTGTGAGGTAGTGCCCAAACCTGTCCTGCTGATGCGGTGCTTGTGGGTTTTTCATCCTTGGGGACTGCCCCGACTCACCTGGACACAGGCCTGAGCAACCTGCTGTAGGTGTTATGTTGGCTGTGCTGGGAGCAGACCAGAGACCCTCCAAACTAAATCTTTCTGGGGTTTCTGAGATGCTGGTGGCTTAGTGCTCCCCAGCGATGAGCTCTTTGAAGTCAAATCCTGAAGCCAGGAAGGTGGTTGTGGCTGTACCCAGACCTCATGGTAAGAGGGTCAACCAAAGCTTTGGTGGTTTGGGAGAGCAGAGGTGCCGTGCGGCCAGGGGGGGCACAATTCTGGATTCGGCGCAGGCTTGAGTGCCATCCTAGCAAGCCTGTGACCAGGACTAGGTCTGCTGTCCCCCACTAACCTCCCAGTCCGCTGCCTCCAGCAGCTTCAGTTTTGATTGCTGCTTGATGATTAGATTAATGAGATCTTCTTCATTATCAAATGGCTTCCTCTCTTCTCAGGTAGAAGTTTGAATAAATCCCCGAAAACTTGTGTCAAGGGAAAATGTTTCACTGTAGCACAACTGAACCTATTTAAACAATGTCGAGCTAAAAATGTTCATTTGAATCCTTCTCTGCTGTTGAGCCTAGCTGATAAAGACACCCGTTGGCTTGGAGGGCAGCCTTTGGCAATGCACTCCAACGCATTTGATTCCAGTGTAACAGAGCAGGTATAACTTTTCATTTAGTTTAAATGTCAGTTAGAACAGGAAATTACATATAGTCCTAAAATACAGCTGATGGCTTTCCTGAAAGACGATGAGCTGTGAAGGACAAGTCAAAGCGGGTTCATGTTGCTTTTCCCCTCCCAAGAGACACTGCTGCATCTCTGAAAGAGTGAGGGTCCATTAAAACTGTCCATTAAAGATGTGAGGAGCGTGGTATACTGTTATATACACTGGAGCAGGACTGCCTGCTCTCTCCAGGGCTTGGAAACCTTTCTATATTTACAGGGAGAATATATCAAGTGGAACTTTAATAGATGCATGTTATGGATAGCACATATCAGTACAGCAGCAGGTGCATGTGATATTAAAGTCTTCCTGACTTGCGGTGATGTACGATTTTGGTTAGAGATGGTAGAAAAATAAAAGCTGAAGATCTAACTAAACATAAAGAAAGTTTTGCATCCTGTTTGACTTAAATCAGTTTTATTTTTCGCTCCTTTGGCATTGGCTTTCTTGGTGCATTTGAGGTTTTGAGACTCATTGGTATGTAGAATGGGGTAAAACATACACCTGGAATTTCCCTGTAGCAGTAAATTAAAATCTGCATGCGATATTGTCAGTACTTAATTTCTTAAACTCTTTAATGCTTTGTATCCTGAGGATTGGCCCAAGAGCCATGCTCTGTGTTATTTAACCTGCTGCATATGAAAGTGGGAAGGATAACGGGATAATTTCTTGAGCAGGTAGTGTGCTGAAATCCCAAACAAATATACCCAAATCCTCTGAGTGGCTTAACGTGCATGCCAAAATTGGGGTGTATAGTAGATGTCTTTGGAATAATTATTAAGCCAAAAGGCAACTTCAGTAACTGGAATCAGTGGGTGTAGCAGGAAGGGGTTCCTTAAGAAACACATCCTGAAGGGTGGCTTCCAGACGGTCTGTTTTTAATGGTTTGAAGGCATGTCAAAAGTGACTATGGTGCGGAGAAAGATGTGACAAGAGATATTTTGCTTTGAATAAGGGTGGCGGGGAGTTGCTAGACTTACTTAAAAATTTCCCTTTAAAAAAAAAAAGCTAGAAGGAATAAATACATCAGATGTCCCCTCTTGTTAAAGTCCATGGTTTTCTTGAAAGTCAAAAGAAAATAAAACTGTGCGCTGGGGGGACTATTGTGGAAATACGGTGAGCACGGTAAAGTTAGATTTGACGTAATTTGGAAAGGTGGCACTGAGAAAAGCTGTGGAGGGGCAAACAGCTCTCAGATGCAAGAGGCTTGGGTGGGGAACTCTGCTTTATAAAATTGCTCTGCAATTATCAGAGGGTAGTTTTGTCCTGCGTCTGTAGGAACATGCCCAGCATTTCGGGGTTTTGATGGACTTTAGTAAGGGTCAGTGGGAAGAAAACCTTTTATTTTTGCCATTGGCAGGAAGCGGTTCCCAGCTGAGTTGGGATCATTACTGCAGTCACGAGCAGGTGGCAGAGAGTATTATCAGTAAAATAACTGAAAAGTTGCTTTAGTCTGGCAGACACAGGGGAAAATGTTGGCAAGAACAAGGCTGTGTCTCCAAGGGTACTCTGAGGCATTTTTACTTTTCATCTCCCAGCACTTATCACTGGAGGGCAGTGGTGTCTGAGAAGATGACTGGAAGAAGAAAACCACAGATAAAGAACATGGCGTAGCTCCTCGGTGACTAATAAAACACACACTCAAGACATTGAGCATGTCATTGAGGATTAGAGTGAGGATTTTATTATTTAAGGGTACTTGCTCTTCTTGCATTACTTTAAAGTCACATCTCATAGCTGGGTGATATTGCGTATGTTCCCATCACTGGACCATGCAACACTGCGCTGACCACATCGATGATGCCGTGGAGGATGGGTTGCAGCATACTGCTGTGCCTCGGTTTCCCTGTCAGGACACACAGAGGGCTCATGTTGCCCGGCCCCATGAAAATAAGAAAAATGAAGCAATTTGTTAAATTTGTGTAACTTGGGTAGAAGGCGATAAGCGTGGGTGAGTGGGATGAGCTTGCCTTGATGAGCCACTGGAAGAACAGCAGGCTGTACTTCAGCATCCTGAAATGAGCTGCACATAGGATGTCTCCAACCCACCCACATCAATTCAATGAAAGTGTTTCCTCGTGCAGCCCTGAAGCTGGCCAGACTGGGGGCCAGCCAAGTATGAAGAAAGCAGAGACAACCTGGACATTTCTGTCCAACAGCTTCATTTCTGCGTGCAAAGTCTGAGCTTGTTCACTGCAGTCAAGGGAGGAGAAGATGCTATTTTGGGGTAATTTGTCTGTGTGTATTCACCATGGACCATATCTACAGGCTTTGTCTCGGCAGTGTGCAGCAGGCACTGGGATGTTTTGCATTTCCGTGGGCTCTTTTAAACCTTGCAGTGCAGGTGGAATATAGTGGGGTAACCCCAGCCTTGACCTTCAGATACCACAGTCACAAATGCCTCTTCACTGCTTACAGCATCTCTGCAGAGACAGGAGCATGGAAATCGCTTGCTGCACAGATCTGGCTTGTTTTCTGTTGCAATCTTGTGTGACCATTTCCCCCCTTCTTTCTGCCAGTCCTTTCCTATTCTGCTCAGGCAGAGGTGGTCCCTGAAGAGCTACGAGTTGATGGAGTCTCCACCATTGGCAGCTCTACCAGTGTCATGGAGAAGGGCTGAGAAGGTAGATGAAGAGCAGTATTTACAGACCATTGCAGCCTGTAGCCTGTCTGGTTTTAGATGATGGTCAGAGGGCAATGAGAAGTGTTGTGGTTTGGTTTGTTCTTTTTTTTTTTTTTACTATAGAAAACAGAATTAGAGCTGAGGCAAGTGTGACAGTTTGGCTTTCTTAGTAAGGGGCTGAGCTCTGGGCAGCTGAGCACAGCAAACTCAGTACATCTGTATTTTGGGGGTGCTGCTTGCTGGGTGTGGCTCAGCCTCTGGTTAGGAAAATAATGAGCTATCTCATTAAGTCAGAGCTGAAATCAGTCTCATTTTTGGCTACAGAGAAAATTTGAAAAGCCAATTCAAGTGAAATCCATTGGGAGCCGGGCATTGTGATACCTGTACGAGATACCCGTGAGGATGGCTGGCCATAAAATGGGCATTTAAAAACAGGCAAACAGCAGTGTATTTTCCTTTTTTCCCCCTTTTTTTATTCTCCCATTGTCTTTTATTAAAAAAGCAGCAGTCATCCTATACTTATCCAGAGATAATTTTAATTTTTCCTAAAAAAAGAGACTACTTTCCTATTCCTCAAATACCAAATTACTTTGGAAGGATGAGAAAAAAATTCTTGGACTTAAAAAAAAAAAAAGTGGACTTTTAATTTAATTTTCCTGTGAAGATAATATTGAGCAAAGTTTACCTACAGAAGTGCACCCTATAGACACAAACAGTTTACTAACCCACTTGTCAATGTTCATGTTCCTTTCAAGAACAGAACTGGGTGTCAAGCAATAGAATAAGATCTTTCCTTTACTAACATGTATTGGTTTATTTTGCAGTTTGATTACTGATAGAATAAAGTTGTTTAGAAGAGGATAATGGGACAGTTACATTCTCAAAATAAGGATCTCCTGTTTTAAGTGTCTCACCCGGGTCTTAATATTTACCTGGCAAAAATGCATTTTCTTTTGCCATGGCATTCACCTTCTAGCAAGGAGCTGCAGCTGTGTGCAGAGCAGGAGAGCCCTTCTTTGCAACATGATATTTGATCCCAGCTACTGTAACCTACAATTAAGAAATTTTATTCCCAAGTCCATATTGGAGCTCCTGAAAAAGCCCCCAGGAATAACCAGCTTTCTGCTGAATTGGACTTGACCACTTACTTGGTCCATTACCCTCCATGCAGCTTGGATGGCTCTTATGTTATCAAATTCAATTTTCCAGCAAGGGGGTTTCTCCGTGTAGGCTGTGTATCTGCTGTGTGACTGGGGACAAATGGTGGAAAATTGCCTTTATTTATTTATTTATTTTTTAAATGCAGCATAACAGTGTTAACATTTTGATGCTAAATGCAGGGAATCTTTGTGGTGATGCACGTTTTGTCTCTCTGGAGACAAACCTTGAGCACTTGAAGAAATGAGAAGTCTGAGCATGGCAGATGGCAACTAGCCAGGACTCACTTTGGTGTAGAAAAGAAGAAACAAGGAATAATCAAGCTCAGTGAAAGTGTGCAAATAACACGCTTTATGATGCTGGGGTACATTATGTTTGCTTAACCAGATATGATTTATGTGAACATTTCCACCACAGTGAGGAGCGGGATGGAAGATGCTACAGTCTTGGAGAAATGGCTCATTCCTTTTTGCTGTGTCTGCTTTTAGGTCATTGAATTTAGCTTTGCAAACAGGAAAAACTCAGATAAGTGCAATAGTACCAGGTTACAGAGGATCTCCAGATCCAGAAAAAGGACCCATCAGGAGGATGGGTGTGAAGACAGAGCCATAGAGCTTGTGCAGATGGAGAGCAGCAGCAGTGGTGGAGCACAGCAGCGATATGTGTGGGTAACGGAAGATGATGGGGAATAAATACACGTACAATGATTGGATTCATTATGGCGAATGTCAATAATGGTATATACATATGGGCAGTGGCTTGATGACTTAGTAAATGGGCAAGATGACTTGTTTCGTTTAGTGAGGGAAAGCATCAGCTTATAAAAAAAAAAAATGTTGGTGTCAGCAAAGGAATTGAAACAAGGATGAAGCTCAGGCCATAAATAAGGACAAGTAAAGGCCGTTCGTTGATGCAACACAGCAAGACACCTTTTCCATTTCAGATTAAATCTTCCATTTTACTTGGTGATATGATGGATGGATGGGGATGCAGCACTCAGCTGGAGGCTGGTGTTTGACTGGGGGTACAGGGAGGTTTATGTTTACCCGTTTTACAAAATCTTGTGGGTGGTTCTGGTGGCATTTCAGCCTGAATGGAGGGGAAAAAATCCCAAGATTAGCTTCTATAGGGAAAATTTTCACAGAACAATACTGCAGGTGCTAGAGTGTTTTTTATCAATAGATTTGAAAGTGTTTTCCTTTGGAAGTGAGTCTCTTTGCCCTCTTTTTGCAGATGGGGAACATGAAGAACTTACCCAGGGTAAGTGTACTGGCTAGTAGCAGGGTCAGGAGGAGACCTGAGGTATCAACTGCATTTATGGCCATCGGTCAAAAATGGAGCATTCCCCCTCCTCCCCCCCCCCCATTTGTGAGGCAACACCTATTCACGAAATAAGCCAGAAGAAAGGCTCCGTCTTGCCGTCTGGGCTCTGTGTGGAGGTGAGATGCATCCCCTGTCACAGCTCACATCCCAGCGCAGCAAGGAGTCACTTCTTCGGGGAGCAGGTTGTGTGAACACCTGGGTAGATGATACACGGGCCACCTTCTTAGCAACTTTATTTCTCTCTCAAGCTGCCTCTGTAGCTCAGAAAAGGACCATTGAATATTAAAAAAAAAAAAAATCAAAACAGCATAAAAGATTTTTGTTTGGGTTTGTTTCTTTTTTCCCCATTGATTTTTCATGCTACTTTACAAAATCTGTGTCAAGGTAAAGGGTGAAATCTATATGTTCCCTTTCATCACGTAACATGTGGCTGGGGTTTTAACACGGTGTTTTGGCAGTCAGGCTTTCCCTGCCAGGAGCACGTTTCTTGCTTTGATCTGCAGTTTTATTATCAGATGTCTGATTCAGGGAAAGGACTGGATTGCCTTTTTGGAAACGCAAGGCAGAGTGATTGCCCTTGCAGAAACCCTGACATTTTGCATCTTCCCTGCCTTGCATAACTCAGTCCTGGTGGAGCAGAGAGGGTTGAAGCAAAATTAAAATTTGTCCCTCCCTCCATGGCATTAAATTAATAATTAAAAAAGAAATTCAAAGCAAATGTTTTCTCTTCTGGTGGGAAGTTGCTTGTGGCAGCTTCAACCAGAGGCTTGTTCCTGTCGGGAGGAGATGCTGGAAAAAATGGTTTGAGCTGATGTGAGTGCTATGCATATGAAATTTCTCACTCCATAAAGCCATATGTTTGGGGGGAGAATAACAAAAATAAATGTGAAAGGGAAGTGCAAATGGTGTCACAGGTCAAATAAAGGCCAGTTTTGCGGAAGTTTTGGTGCCTGATTAATCTTTTCTGACTCTGTGCATTTAAACCTAAAGTATCAGTGAAGATAATCAGCTCATTGCAGGGATGATTTGCATCCAGAAGATGTTGAATCACTTGTGTCTCTCCCACCCAGCTCCTTCTGCTGCAGCTTATTATTAACCCTTGCATCTTTTTGACTGGGTTGACCCATAGCCTGTAGTTGCTACTCTGATATCAGAGAGCAGGTACAATCGATTGCCATCTTTCACGTTGGGTTGGTTGACTTCTGTATTGGGGAGGCTTCTTCTTCTTTTTCATTCTGTTGCTAAATATTAAGTGGCTAAAAATCAACTCTCTTTAAAAGGATTTAAATAGAATGTGAGAATACAGGGGGAAAAATTAATATGGAATATATTGGTTAGTTGTCCACTGAAATTATGTCATTAATCTCCCCAACTAGTATTCCTTTGATAGCTCTTGTCCAAGCAAGCATGTGAAACAGTCCATTTGAGCTTTGCCCGCCCCTCCCCAATGACTATTCTGCTGACCCCGTTCTGGGTCTGTGATTCATTAGGAACTGGAAGCAGCAGTCATTTGCGTGGGTGTTGGATTTACTCATCATGCAATCATTTTCACAATGCGAGGCATAATACGGAGCTGATAAAGTCCATACATCTGTATTCTGCGTGCATTTCCGGACTGAAAAGCCTGCAGGATGTTGGGCTGACAGCATTTGTAAATTCAGTGCATAACCTTGTTTTAGAGAAAGAGACTTTACAATTACATTTATATCCACTTTTGAGCCCTTTTAGCATGCCCAAAAGATGTCAGATGCCAGAAGAATGAATGAAAATTACTTTAGTTTTCATAAGTGGGTATCTTATAAGGTCAGCAAGGCTGGCTGTGCTCATCTAGCCTGATTTGCAGGAGATGGGCCATTAGCCTTTTTGGAGGTTTTGTTTTCAGTAGTGTATTTCTGTCTTTAAAAAAAAAAACAAAAAAAAAATCTTCCAATCATGGTTTAAAAATTTGCTGGTGACTGAGAAAGCACCACAGTCCCTTGCAAACTGCTGAAAAGATTAATTGCCCTAATTGCTCTGCCTTAAATATTTGTTCCATGTTTCAAGCCTGAATTTGTCTAACTACGCGATCCTGCTGCTAAATCCTGCCTTCACTGTTTGCCGGATTAGCCATCCGTTCTCACGCTTCTCCCAAACACTTTTCAGACAGTAGCTCATTGCTTTTAACCTCCCCTCCACTGAGATAAAAAACCCTGGAGCTGGAGACACGCTCAACGAGCTCAAGTTTGTAAGTCAGCCAGTTTACAGCAGCCTAATTATGTTACATTGCTGCAAATGCTTTTTCAACCCAATTTGCAGGCGGTTTAATAAAACTCGCTGAGTTCATTTCATTAGATCTATTTTCCATAGAGCCATATAGATTGTTATTCATTATATTGCCTTATTTTCTTCAGCAACAAATTGAGAATCGCACATCCCAAAGGATGTCCAGGATCAATGTCAAGCTGCCACAATTATCTGTGCAATTCCATTTACCTGCTAAAAACCTTCTTGGAGCACTTGCTTTCCTCTGGCTCTCCAAAATGTTTTTCTCAGTATTTCAGAACTTGCTGAAGATCATCATCAGAGAAAATTTAGTGGCCCTTTGGTCCCCCTTTTTTTTAAAATTTGAAAAGCCAGTGTATAAAGGCCTGATCCACTCTGTTTTCCAACATTTTAGCTCTTCCTAACACGTCCCACTCTGTGTTTTATCTGTTATGATGCTGACCTATAAGATAGTTTTTTTCCAGGGACTTGCCTGATAATGATATTTTGCCTTCCTAAGGAACCTGTGACCACTGAGTTTACCGTCCCAATCATGCGACTCTTCCCGCCTCTTTCAATTAATGTGAATTAAGTGGCATTTGGACAATTCTAGTGTTTATAGCCAGGCTGTGCTGTTGATGGGCAGGGGACTTTTCTTTCTAGCCATAGTGTCTTGGCAAAGCTGTACTAACACTTCACTTCTTTTATTATACAGGGGCCCTCCTTTCTTCTTTTATTTTAACACCTTTCCTCTTAGTCTAAGGTGCCTGGTCCTGAAAGCGGAGGTGATCTTTCACTTGGAGACCATCAGGATTGCCAAAGCTCTCTTGCAACAGATGGACTCGAGGTGGTTGAAGAAATCTTCGTTGCTGTAGAGATGGGGCTACTGCTGGTATATCCTATGTAGCTCCTGGCATGCTAACCCATATATGTATACATAATATATACAGCTCCTATATATATATACTAATACATGCTATATAAGTCTTTAGGTATGTTATTTGCAGCTGCCATGCTGAGAACATGAGGATGACTTCAAGCTTGTGTGATTTTTTTCTGCTCCTCTTCCCTCTGGTTGTCCCATCAGAAGCGTTTCTCTCCCCAGCCTGTATCGTAAGAGATGGTTTTAAGTAACGGGGTTTGAGGGAACAGCTGAGATGCTGTTTCAGGCTGTTTCTGTTGTCTGAGTGTTCACAGCAGAAGCTGCTTGAGCCTAGTAGTCTGCTAATGAAACTATTGAGGGAATGATTTCCCAGTGTGGAGGAAACATTTTCCTCTGACATTGTCTTGGTCTAGCCTTTAGACCCACACAATGATAATGGGATAATTATGATGCAATTTTATGTGCTTAGACATTGCTTTCATTATGGACAAATGTTCCCAAAGAAGTGAAATGTCATCTTATTACTGGCTGATCTTTAAAACCTTTAGGTGGTCTCTCATTTTTGCCTTTACAAATATAGTTTCCACTCATTTACATTCAAAGATGTATTAACCATAAAGTAATTAGTGTGTTTATCAGCATGATAAAGCAGGCCTGGCACACTAAAATAAATGACAGTTTACTGATTTACCAATAAAAGTGTCCAGGAGATTAAACAAAGATTTTTCTTTTTAAGTGTACTTCTCATTTAAGAGCACGGAAAGAAAATTCAGGCTTGAAATGAGAGACGATGCAGGTTTGTTTGGGACTTGCATTGTTGGCATCTCTGAAATAAGATGAAGTGCTGCGTGGAGGATGTACCACTGGTTCCAGCTCGGGGGGGCTCTGATGGATTTGCCTTTTGAGAAGCAGTAGGGCAAGAAGAAGAAATTCAGGACAACTTATGTGACATGTTTTTTGGTGGAGGTGAACACTGGCCATTTTTCTGATGGACCTGTGTTGCCTTCCCCAGCAGAGAGGAGGTGAAGGTACTGGTTTGGCTGGAAAGTGATGGTGTACAGCACTGCAGGAAAGGACCCGGCAGCCTGTCACTGATGGGAGATTTTAAGTGAAACAGGGAGTGTTTGCAGACTGCAAAGTATATGTGCTTTTTTTAACAGGTAATTAAATGGCATGAGTTCACATGGATGTTCTTTATAGGCTTGGATTTTTGCAGCTACTGGCCTCATGAAATTGTAACACCCCTTCCAAGTTATTGTGTGGCCACAACTGACAAACAGAAAGAGGAGGGCAAAAATCCTAAATTAAAAGATCCCAGTTGTCACGTCCCAAAGTTGGAGCAACTCAGGTTCATGGATTTCCTTTGTCAGAATTAAGGTGAAACGACACCAGGGGAGTTCAAACAACAATCAACATTTATTCAACCTAGCTAACTTGCCCAAGTACAACTGAATTTATCAATATGAACCTTGCATCATGTCTTTTAGCCACTGTTTGAAAAGAGAAGAGAGGTGTAGGAAAAGAAGTGGAAAAAGGTACATGAAACTGTGTCAGAAGGGTATCCCTCCTGTTGAGTCACGAGATTCAGAGCAGACCCCTTTGCTTTCTGAACTCCTTCTCAAAGAGGAGCCCAGGGGTGGCTAGATCCACTCCTAGTCTCAGACTTGGTCAACGGTTTGTGTTTCAGAGGATGGGGTGTAGGGACTGTGGAAAAGAGAGAGGAAAAAGAGCGAGAAAGAAAGACAGACAGACAGAAAGACAGAAAGAAAAGGAAAAAGAGAGAAGTAAAGGGTTTCACCAGTCCTGGGTCCAGTGTTGGTCCAGCCAGCATAGAGATCCAGTTCTGGAGGGTGTGCGCCAAGCACTCGTTCTTCCTTCTTTTATAGTGTGTTAGTCAGTGCTCTCGACATGTGCAGTTCACATTCCTGGGGTTCTCTGGAATCGGTCAGTGAACTTGGGGCGGGGTTCATTGGGGAGTTGCCTCTCTTTCCCTGCTGGCATGACCGCTTAAGATAGAAGCACAGTCCCATCCTCTGTGGGGCCCCCTCCTCCAGGCGCATATGCTGTGCTCCTTCTCATGGTCACTTAAGATAAGGAATTGCAGCTTTGGAGAAGTGCGGTCCCACCCTCTGTGGGGCCCACTCCTCAGGCCACATTGTCCTGTTCACACAACTCAGCGTTTTTACAGAGGCATCTTTTCCACCAAAGTTCTTTAATGAACGTTTGAGACATTGACTATAATTTGTCAGACCGTCACACCAGTGACCAGAAGTATATGTGGAAAAGGGGCAGTATTTTAGCTTGTGAAGAATGTCGGAAGCATATCTCTAGTTGTAAAAATACCAAGTCTGAGCTGAAAATAGTGGCTAAGCAGGAGCTTTTGCATTCAAACTGCAATATGCCCCAGTATACTAAGGATCTGGCTTTGCAAGCAAATGAGAAAACTGAAGTTGTGTTTGACTTGTGGCACTGCTTAGTGCCAGGAGATGGTCACAGAGCCTCAAATGATGGGGAGGAGGGAAGAAAATGGTTACTGTGTGTTTCTCCATATTGATAGCGTTCCTGGATGCACCTTGAAATGGAGTCTGAGCTCTGAAAACCCAAATGACTCCTGATCCAATAGTAAAAGGTCTATTAAAACCAGGATACTTGTTCTGCCTTTTCACACAGCCAGTCTTTCCTAATATTTTCATTGTTTTTTAGCTCAGATGAGGTTGGCAGAGTATTTGGTAGTGCAAGGAAAAAAGGGTTTGGTACCACTGTGCAGGAGAACGATAGATGGATTGGGTCTGGACAGAGCATTAATTTAAATCAGATTTAAGACAGGGGTTGAATAGATGGATGCTATGCCATCTCTTTCCTGGCCACAAAGTCTTATGGGACGAAGAGGAGACATGGAAGAAAAAAGCGCGTTTAAGTGTATGATATGCAGCAATATTCATAAGCATCGGGTATGAAGCATAGCAGCGTTATCCATGAGGTCTTCGGTCGCTGCGAAGGCTGAGGGCATTGTGTACATTAGGGACTGCCAGCCTGCGTTGTAGTCTTAGCACTGGCTTAACACCTCTGATAAGGGATGTAACACTGCTGAACAGGATCAGCCTAGGGTAACACTGAATATTGAAACCATAATGTGTTATCTCCCTTTGGTCGTAAATCACATCACAAAGTTGACTGTAGTCCCCAAATGCCTGGTTTTCCAGCACGCCCCCTGCTGCCATGGTTATTTAATCCAGTGGGGAGGGGTTGACGTGTCTTGCAGAGGGGGAGAGGGGCTAGGTGATGTGGGTGCTGTCACCGATCCCTCTCTCCATGCATGGGCAGAAGGGGCGACCAATGGGGAGAGGCTGCATGAGGCTCTGGGTACCCACCACACAATGGTAGAGGATGAGAGCATTTTGAAACACCGGCTGAGGTTACCAGGCAGTCCTTTATTGCTGGAGATTAAACACACACAGATTATTTCAGTGTTATCTTCCATGTGACAGGAAATGTTTGATGATTAAGGCAATGACAGACCCATGTCTTGTAGCCTTGACTTCAGGTTAAATGTCCCTTGAGACCCCAGTGAAGGAGATGAAATGCAGAGGACGAACTTTAGCTTAATGCTGGGAAGTGGTTAAAAACGGTCAAAAAAATATGATGCTTCAGTTGCCGGGGTATGGAGGGAGGTCATTGCAGAGGGAAAAGCTGGAGGGCTGCACAGACCCCAAGCTTTCCTGGGAATGAAAAAAACCCTTTCAGGTCTGTGTCCCCACCCTCTGCTCTTGTAAAAGGACTCATAGACCAGAAATCTTTAAACAGATGGTTTGAATAAGGTAAAGTACATAGCCAGCGGTGCCCTCAGGTACATCTGGGTAACCACACCGCCCTCTGAGGAGCTCCACAGATGCAACCAGAGGTTGCATTGGCCCAGGGGGACCAGGCAAGGTTGAAAGGCTGCACTGTTCTCACACTGGTATTTTTATTGGTTAAACCCTGGGGAAAGATTCCTGGGTGAAAGCTGTCAAACCCCCAAAAACAACTGTTAGGTGGGGAGAAGTGTCTCCTGTATGCTGGCAGACATGTCTTGAACATGCAAAATATTTTTCCATTGGCACGGCTCTGCAGTGGCTGTAAATGCAGGGGAGGTTGGATGGCTGCTATGTCCTCCACCCCAGCAACAGCAGCGAGCGACCCCAAGATGGAGAGCAAGCAGGAAGATTCATGAATAAATGTGTTTGGGCAGGAAAAAGCTGGCTGGTTTGGGGCTTTTATAACATAAATCTGCTCAGCTGGGGTAGTGATGGGCACCTCAAAGCTCACCAGAGGAGCAGAGGAGAAGGTGGCTGAGGTGGCACTGCTAACCTCGAGTTGCAGGTGGAGATGTATGTGATCTACCACTTTGCTTGGGAGTTTGTTCTCATGTTTATTTGTGCTTTGCATTCAGAATAGGTGCCTTGTTTTTCATTTGAATATACCTGTCTTCCAGTTCTTGTAACACCTTTCCCTGTTACTCAAAAAATGCCATGTAATACTAAGCGCTTCACCTGCTTTATAGTGTCTATATAATATAACGAAATTTTCTCTTAATCTTCTTTTTTTCCATAAGCTAAACAAATCAGCACCTTTCTGTCCTTGATAAAGATACTTTCTTCAGCTCTCTGGTTTTTGCTTACCTTCTTTAGCACCATCTCCAGCTGCTCAGTATCCTTTCCCACAGTAAGGATATTAGTACTCTGAAAAAGCAGTTTAGCCTTAGCCACCAGTAGATACAGGTCGTTACTGGTCTCTAGTTGTTACTTCTCCATTTAGTTGTTTCCTACTTACACACTGGTCATAACCTCACCCTCTGGGTTCACACGGAGCCACTTCATCAAGGCCCCCACTGAAGCAAAGGAAGAAGGCGAAGAGGTTCTTCCTGGCAGGAGGAGATTACCCTGGCTTGTTTTGCAGCTTGCAGAGGGCAGCCGGTGGGATGGGGCACAGATAAAGCTGTAGGTGGGTGATGTTCAACATAAGCCCTCTTTTTTGGATGTTCTGATGACCATTTTGTGGCTGTGTGGTCTTTCCCTAGCTAGAAACCAGCACTTCGATTACTGGAAGAGAAAATTCTTGCAAAGACTATGGAGGAAGGATGTCTGCTGACTTGCAGTCTTGCCCTTTAAAATGTATTGTATTGACTAGCCAAAAGAAAAAAAGTGCTTAGTAGGGAGATATGTTTTTTTCACTTTCCTTTGAACTTGCTGGTATTGTCTATAAATCAAGTGCTGGACATAGGGAGATTTAATGCATGATGCTTTTTGGTGGCTAAGTGCAACCTTTCCCATTTCCCTTCTGTAATCCTCAGGATAAAGCACAGGCATGACAGTGGAGCCGGCCCTTGTGGGGCAGCGCTTGGCTTTGTCTGCCAAGTCTAATAACTGGCATTGACTCTGAACAACTCCTTTGAAAGAGCTATAAAGTGTAAATAATTAATACCTGTTAAATTATTCAAGCTGGAAATATAGCGCATGAATTCAGCAAGCTGACCAGGGCACAAATGAGTAATTATGTTAATTAACCCATGCAGCTAGCAGGAGCTGCATTTAGTTCATGTTTTAGGCTACTCTGTGTCTTTTAGGAACAGAAAGGAGCTAAAAATAAATAGAAATAAACTAAAGCTACAGTTAAAAAATATGGTTTAATGATCAACAGACAAACTGCATTCAAATTTTTATGTTCCAATGGCCCTTCTTTCCTTCAGGAGTGAACCAGGTACATTTTTTAAAAGCTCTAGTCACTGCTCTCTGCAAGAAGATGTTTCTGAAAACCGTTAGTAGTGTGATGCAAGAAGTTATCCTCTAGATACTCTCTCCAGTCCCTGCACATTTCTACTGTTTCTTTCTTATCTGTTGCTGAATAGGTAGAGGGGTAGGGGGAAAATATCATTTAAAGTATATATATATTTTTAAACCCATTAGCATAATGAAAGAAGTCCTAATAATGATGTAAAAATTGAAGGTCTAGATTTGCAAACACATAATGTGCCATTCAGTGGGCAGTAAAACCTGAATGTACGGTAAAAGGCTTTTCCAGTAAAAAGAAAAAAGCATTTAGTAGTTACAAAGGAAAAATATTGCATTAATTCAAAGCTTTGAGTTCAGCTAATTAGCGTTAACAGAGATTTTAGGACTGGAGATGGTCATTGTCCAAATGCTCTATCTGAATTACTGTCTTGGGTGGATGAATAACACCTAGCCTCAGGAAAACAGGTCTTTTTTCCAAAATGTTGGAACTGGTTGCATTGTAGACAGATAATTCATTTACACTATAGGCCTTCATATGTAAATACATGCTCTTTGACTCTTCCTACTTATTAAGTGGATATATTCAGATTTGGTTCTCTGTTTGTGTGGTTTTTATTTTCCCGAAAGGCATCATGCTGAAAACATGTCTAAGACTCCTTATTTACATGAGGAGGCATCTGCCATCCTGATTCCTCGAAGGACATTTCAGTAAGTCTGTTTGGGTCTAAAGGAAAGTCTCTCGGAGGATTCCCATTTTCCTCCTGCTCTTGTTAATAAGCATTGCTTTTCACTGTGAAGATAATTCTTAGCATTGAATTTAAATGGATGCAGTTTGTTATGAAATTGAAAGAACCCTGTTAAAATGGGTTAATGAGAAAGAAATTTAAGGAATGCTTTTGATTTCTCAAGATGAAATGGAAAAGCTTGGCACTTACCTCTGCTCTGAGCTTTCCCTCTTATCAAGGAATTACCTGGATGAAGTGAATTCTCCACTGAAAATCTCAAAGCCTGCTTCAGCTCTAATGGTTTTGGTGAAACTTTTTAATAAGTTGCATCGATATGTAGATGTTAGTTGCATATTTGGGGTAATTGCAAACAATGTGTCTTAATAAAAGAGAAGAAGCCACAGGTGAGAAATAGACTCGTTTCCATCAATGAATGTGTAAGAACATTATTCGAGAAGAGGGTTGTGTTGCAAAGCGGAGATGTTTGGTGCAGTTCTTGACCATACAGGTTTGTGGAGATGCTTTAATACTTCCTGAGATTTCAAATCCAGCTCAGGCTTTAGCAGCCTGTGAGCAAGAAATTATTATGGCTTATTGGTTGTTGCTTATGCCTTCGAAAGAGCACAAATTGCAGAATTTTGCTTGGTCATAGGCTGGATATCAGACATAGGATTCATATCTCCGATTTCATCTCCTGGTAGGTATTTTGTGGCTTATTTCATATAGATATCACAAATATATTTCGTGGGTTAGTCTCAGAATCATGCCTCTTTCTTCCAGCATAATTATCTGGGCTAATAAAAAGCACTCTCTACAACGTAAGCTGGGGCATGCTTTAACTTATTCTCAGCTAGACCCTGGGCTGACCTTGCTTTGCCACCAAAGAATTGGGTACTGTACCGTTTCAGCCCAAGGATAAATTTATTTCCCTGAATCTCCTAATCAGTTTGGGTTTGATTTGCCTTTTAAAAACATTGTTTACCTCATCTCCTGAGTGTCCCCTACAAAAATATATAGAAGCTGGAGGGGAAAAAAACATCTATTTAAATTTTCCATTCTAGTGGGGCTCCTGTATTGATTCTTTCCCCATAATTAAGACATCCGTGCTCAGCATTTGCTGCCCAATCAATACCAACTCCATCTGGAAATTACGTTAATTTTTTTAAATAAGAGTTTGCTTGCAAAGTTTAACTTTATCTGTACCTCTGAGGAGTTTGGGAAGTGGGGTTTTTTTGAGGTGATGGATTAATTGCAATTGCAGTGATATATGTGTATATGTATGGTGGTATTAGCATGAGCTATTAAAGAAATGAGCCTATATACAGAATTGTGGTATACAGTGAAAATGAAATGTCTTCCTTTTTCAGATTGGTCATTCAATTGGTCATTAATACTAAAAGATAGAGATTTTTAGGTTTATGTGTCCTGAATTCTATGTGCGTGCTTGGAGTTGTTGCACGTTATCATAGTCACAGCACGTACCAGGTGTTGAGCTAAGAGCCAGGAATTGGTGCAAATCAATGATTTAATGTCTATTACTGAATCAAATCATTGATTCAAATTTTCAGCAATTCAATCTATCTTTTGCATCTCTTTAGGGGGAACACATACAGGTGTGGTAAAGAAAACCCACCTAAAATGTGATGCCTGGTCTGCTGGAACTTGCAGGTAGAGTTATTATATCTCTGAAATAATTTGCTTATCAAGTAAACTGAATATTAAGAAGAAAGAAGGCTGTGAGTTTGGCTACTATAAAGGATATATAAAGAGACAGTAATGTGGTTTTATAAATGCCCACTTTTATATAAATATGCCCCTTAATGTGCCACATGTTCAATTCTTTAGAGTTGTAGTAGCTAACTTGAGAAAAGCTTGCAGTATTAATCCCACCCTCATGCTGAGAAATAAAATATATTAATGTATCAGTGGGAACTTAAAGCCGAGTTTGAGCAATCCTCTTGACCCCCCGGTTTCTTTTTTTTTTTTCTTAATGCATGCATATTTTTGTTTCTGTATTGCCTTTTGATTGAGTGTTTTGGGTTTTGGCAGGTGTGTGTGTGTGTGTGTGATGTTTTGTTGGTTTTTTTTTTTTGTGGTGATTCAACAAGCATTTGGTGTGAAGGTTTGCAGCCATGCACCTCAAGCTGGGAGAGCAGGGCAGTAGAGGGCGGCATTACTCCTTGTGTTTTTTGTTTTCTCCTAAAAGAAATGAGAAAAAGCAGGGCAAAAAAAGAAGAATGTGGAGAATGCTGTGCCTGCCAGAGCTGCAGGCCATGTAAGGGAACAGAGCGGGGCCAAACACCCACCACGTGGGGAGGTCGCTCACGGCACTTCACGCGAGTCATGAGCAAATTGTGAGCTGGAAACAGTTGTTTTGCTGATAGTCATGGCTTTTAAGCAAAATGAAAAAGGAAAAGAGTAGATTTAACAAAAAAAACCACAAAACCCAAATTGACGTTTGTGTATCTGCAAAGGAGCAGGGGGATTTTTGGAGCGGGTTGTGAATTTGCATTCTTATTCCAGAGAGCAGAAGTATAAAATAGGTTGCCTTCCTGTGTGCCACAGTGCAGGTTTTTATGCTGTGTATCAATATTGATCCTTCCTATTCTAACTTAAGACCCTTTCACAGCATGTCAGATGCTTTGAAGATGAGTTTGTACGCTGAGCTTTGCGGATATGGATTGCATAAATAAGTGTATGAACAAATTATCCTGTTGTTTGGGCCAAGCTGCTCAAGTAAAAGCATAGATGATAAAGCTTCAACAGAAATAGTTCCTGCAGAGAAGAAGCCTATAAAAGGTCAATACCACCCTAGAAATCTTTCTTTCTAGAGCACAGAGAAACAGACCCAAAGTGCTTGTTGCCTTTGCAGCACCATCACTTCCAAAGGATTTTTTTCTGTCTGGGTTTGAGGAAGCTCCCGTGAGTTGGTATCATAATTCCCCAGCAGTGAAAATTGTGCTGTTCTCTACCCAGATGAAAGATTAGGAGGTGGTGGGGATGATGTGCAGGGGCGAACCTTCCCAGCACGTTTTGTGGTGGGGAAGTGTTGCATGGGTGAACTTTCCCAGCATGTTTCAATGCATGTTTTAATACTACGCAAGGGAGACGAGTCAGGGTCAGAGAAAAACCAGCTGGAGATGGAACTGGACTCAGAAAAGGCACCGCGGCCCCGGGTTCTCACAGGCCAACTTGCCTGTGGCTGCTGAGGAGACACGGTTGCACGTCCTCCTCCAAGATGGGGTAGTGGCCATGCAGTGAGAGCGAGGAGAGAGCCCTGCACCTTACCCAGGGGTTTAGCTTGATTTGAAGCAGAAATTGTGCAAAGGTGAGAATAGAAGTGCTGCCCGTCCCCTGATAGACCCAACACAGCAGGGCAGTCAGTTGAAAGATGTTGGCAATGCTTAGGAAATCAGGCGAACACTGGCATCTAATGCTCTGATGAGTAGAGCAATCAGTTCGAGCAAACACTGACAAAGACAAAACTGTGAGCATAAACATTTTTACACACTCAGAGAGCCCAACCTGATGAAGTTTCCCCAAGCTTAAGTAAGAAATAGCTGTAGAAGTCAGTGGAGCGCTGTGAAACCTGATGTGAGCCCGTTTGCAGATTGTGCCTGGATGATTCATGGATTTTTCCTTGGTACCTTAATGAGCCAGGCCCTCTGTGGGATGCAGCCATTTATTCTGAGCTTTAAACAATCATGGGTATCAGCTCTTGAGTATGTATCTTTTCTGGAAATGTTTTCTGCAAGGAAGGGTTTAGTGTTGCTAGATTTGTGGACATAAACACTTCTAGATACTTAAATGAAAGTCTGGTACTTCAGTAAAATATTTGTAGCTGCTCAGGACATGCAGATGTCAGACAAAGACTTCAGAACAAATTCTAGCACAAATCTGTTTCTAAAAAGGCAGGCAACTTTCAGCGTAACTTACCTTTATCTTTAAGAAACACCAGTCTGTTGTCCAGGCATGTAAAATAAAGATTTGAAATCTATGGTTCGTGCTTATTGTTATAAATACCTGAAACATTAAAATAATAACTTTTAATAAGCAGGGGTATTAATCTGATTACATAAAGAGACGATGCATTTGTTCTCAATGCATTAATCATAAAATAATGATAGCGCACTGGTTATTTTCATATCAGTGGTAGCAGAATACGTGTTTATTTCTAATCCAATTTCAAATATAAATGAATTGTTTTGAAGGTTGGATAAATCGGCCGAACAGACCAAGGCAATTATGGTAGCTGGGTGATGCATTACTGGCAAGGAGAGATAAGAAACACTGCGGGGTCCAAAAGGGCGATGAGAGGGAGCACCTGGAATTGCAAACGCTCAGGGCTGGCAAGTGGTTTGCCACCATTAAACCTGGGAAGTTAAGAAATGGCATCAAGCAGTTTCAAAGTCAGGCTGTAGAAATGAGCTGCTATTAATTAAAATAATCTGGGGGGAAAACGAGTCTCTTGCTGTTCATACCTTCCTGAGTACTTGGCTTTCCATCCGTTGCAACCAGAGAACCATGACTAAAAAAACCAGCAAGCTGTGGAAGGCAACAGAGGTTGGAGAAAGGAAAAGATATAACTGCATGGTAACAGCTGATGACTTTAGCTGTGTTTGTGTAGTGTTTTAAAAGAATACCATGAAGAATTGCAGGCTGGCTCACAGGACAAACCTTACTTTTGGTCAATGCAAGTTTTTACCAGCATACTGCTGAATACCGATGCAAGAATCACTACTCTAAAATGTGCCCCTAGAAGCTGTTGTTGCTAGTTAGAGTCCCACACAAAGACAAATTAAGATCATCTCACACAGAAAAGGTTAGTAGGAGCAGATGAAGTCAGAAACAAAGGCAAAAAGCTGGGATTTGACATCAGATGTCCTGACACCTGTTGAATTCCTGATTGCCTGGACCATGTAACACAGTAAGGTCAGATCTATATTCTGCCCAAGTGCCTTTCCTAAGCAACACAATACAGAGGTGACACACAGTGTGTGTTAGGCAGCTGTAGGATTTCTGGCTGTGTCAATGGCTTTGTAAGGGTCTTGCCTCTGAAAAGTGAGGTTTGGGAAACTTTTGGTAGCCCGTGTGTCTTGATCATTCAATGACTGACTGAATTGTAGAGCTCTTCAGCATTAGGATGTTGTCACTGTTGTGTGATCAGGCTGGGCTGTTTTCACCCTTGGGCAGTAACGCCGTGTTATTTGGTGCGTGGGCTGGGTAACGGATGAGTCGCCGAGCTCTCCCATCCCTTCGCTGCAAAACTGAGATATCATACAGCAGGAGGAGGAATGTATGTTGAATAGTGAAAATAAAAGGGTTACTGAGCATGGGCTGTCCTGAGCAGTTAAACTCTGGTTGACAAGAAGTGCAAGGAAGCTGGCCTGGCTATTCCGGCTGTGTCTCCATGAAAATCAGTGGCCTCAGATCCAACATGTGGCTCCCACCTTCCTTCAAACGTTTCAGCTTCTCCTAATCTCACAGAAACCACCTGCACGAGAGCCAGAATGAATCTGTGTTTCTAGCTATGTCAATTGAGTTGAGGTTTTCTACAAACTTCTTCTCCATTGTAACCTGTATCTCATCACTCCAAGACTAGATCTGCATCCTTACATTTAATTTAATTGGTCCCTGGGTTTATTTGCCGGTAGCTTAAGGCTGAAAGCAAAAGAAAACTACATTTCCAGGGCTCTCCTTGTCTAAATGCTGCTTTTGCTCTACATAGTGCCCTGGGACTGCTGAAAAAAGCAGGGGCATAGTCAGTGTCTAATTGTAGTAACTGCAAAACTGCACCAAGTATATATGTTTGCAGTTTTCAGAACAAGTTGCTGCTTAACATGAGCCTAAAGAGACTTCTTAAGGCAGCTGAATCATTTTGAAGCTGCCTCTGGCTTAATCCAGCCCACGGGAAGATGTGTCTAAACTCTGCTTGTGTCTCACCTTTCCAGGCAGTCCAGTCCTTTCTGGCAGGTGGGAAAAAAATCAACCAGTCACTTGAGGTGTGTATGGAGAGGAAGGATTGGGATCAGGGATGGTGATTCCCACGCCTGACCTGCCTGGAGATCTGCTGCTATTTGCAGCTCCTATGTAGGGGCATGCAGAAAATGAGTTTACTGTTTTCCGGAGAAAGCCTAGCCACAAAGATTTCATTTAGGCTGAGGATAGGAGAAGGTGTTACCAGGAAGCCTTGTAGCATCCCCTCCTACCCTGTAGGGACTCATGAGCAGCTGAACCAGCACTGAAGCGAAGGTATGCAGAGACCCACTGTCACCACATGCAACCATCTGATGGGCTGAGCAGTTGAAAATCCAACTTTCCATGCGATGACGGGAGAAAAAGCCTTGCTTAGAAAGACTTCTTTCAACTTAAGTGTGTCATATGCTTTTTGGAGGGCAGAGGATCTGTGGTTTCTGTAGGTACGTAGGCAGGGCTGGTGTGAATAGGGTCTTGTTAGTGGGGAAAAGAAGTCGGACAGATAGTTTTGCTTGCCCTAATGGAAGGAAAAAGCTTTGAAGGCCTTGTTGAATGTGTATTTAACTTCTGGATATTGAGAATAATTTATTGTACTATTTTTATGTAAAACTCATGTTCTTCCCACAAAGATGACTGATACCCTTCTGCTGTTTCAGCTCTGCAGCTCACCCAGCAGGAACTGCAGGTACAGGCTTTCTTCCAGCCTGGAAACACGACAAGGGGAGTTATCTCTTACCTTGCCAGTGCATTAGGTCCTTCGTGCCATCTATTTTTTCTGAACAAAGGGCCCATGAAGGAGAACAAGAAACTTGCATCTTATATCTGATTCTGACACATGCATCTGTGCTCATGGGGGGGAGGAGGGCTTGAAACCACCATGTTACATGGATAATTCTGTGCTATTATACACTCATACTGTCTCATCCTTTTGCCTTGCATGACACAAATATTCATTTTTGTGTTATTAAGTATGCCCCTAATGCAATATAAAAAGCTAAGCATGTTACCAATTGCAGTACAGCACACTTTTTTTTTCTTGTCTCTGCAGTGAGCATTTTTTTTTTGTAACATTAATAATAGGTCTTGGGGTATATTTTTTCTTGTGCACTCTACTCCAAATGATCCTCATCCTGGGAGGATTTCCTACGGCAGGCTGGAGAGGTTGCACGCTCTTCACAAGAGCTACCTCTCAGTGTTTATTACTGATAATGGAAAGAATCTACATACTAAAGGAAAAGCCTGGAGATAATCCAGTTGAGTTGTTGATTTGACTTCCAGCACTCAGGAATCAATGGGGGTTAAAAGACAGCACTCACTGCAAGAGTGCCCAACCCTGGATATGTCCATCCCTTCCATGGGGAGGAACAAATGGGTTTCAGCTCTCATTTTTAGAGGCTCCAGAAAGGACCAAAATAAGGAGGGATGTCCAATGTCATGAGAAAATAGGGCTTATTTTTGGAGAGAAACAGGGCTGAATCACTCCCCAGATACTGCCAATTCCTGCTCCTTGGTCTTGGTGAGGCTGCTTTGATGCAGTAGTCCCAGCCTCACCCCCGTCCTTGGGGACTGAATCATTTTCTAGCTGCCCCTTGCAGACCTGTAGGGCACCGTGGCCCCAGAAGTTGCTACCGGAGGCACTCTGTTTGGGGCAAAAAGAACGGCCAAATGTTCCCTGGGGAGGAGTCAGATGTGTTCATGTTTCAAGTAGGTGGCACTGCTTCCTCTTCCTCAGACACTGGGGTGAATTTTGGGTGCTTGGCGCAATAGCAGGTAGCATCCCACCAATGAGATCTGGTGACTCTCAGGGGTGAACTGCACCTTGAGTTGATTATAGCATGCTTTTTACAAGGGTTCAGCTCATGTACATGCTGCTTCTCTCTAGATCTTCCTGTATTTTTAGCCTTTCCTTCTTCACATCATGAAGGTGTTGCTGTGAATATGCACGTAGGGAATGCATTCGGCTTTGCAAGTGGCTGCATGCCAGTGGTGGGTAGAGTCCTGTAGGTCACACACCTTCCCAAATATGCACAAAGCCCCGACTGGCAGAGAAATACATTGCAAAATCCAAGCGATTCAACTTTCTACCACAGGCTGATCTGTTCCCCTAGATATTTTGGTAAAAGAGTAAGGAGTGGATTGGAGTGGATTAGGCAGCGGAAAAAAAAATGCTTCCAGGAGGAGAGAAATGTTTATGTATGTACTTAGTGATGCATCTCCAGCTTCTCCTCCTGCGCTGTCCTGGCTGGCTGTAGCAAGGTGACATTTGCCTGTCAGCGATCCCTCTTACTACCTGAGCTTTGACTGGCGAGCCCAGGGAGATGTTTGCAGAATAGAGGGCTTTCAAATATGTTTTTAGGTTGGAAGATGGCAGCTGAGTGGGTGCATTTAGTGACAGATGATCCTTGAAAGGTTTAGAAGCAAAAGCTATTAAAACCCAGGAGCTGTGCAGACAGGAAATACTGTGAGTACATCAGAGCCTGTTTGAAAAGAAGAAACTTTCCTGTTTCATGTGATTCCCATCAGCAAGCCCCGGCACATGGTGTTTTGGGGCAGAAAGGACACCATCTGCAGATGCTCTTTTTTTTTTGTCTTCCTGCTTACTTGACATCCAGGCACAGTATCACAGTGGCTGGATCAGGAAAAGGCTTTGGGATGATTGTAGCCAAAGGCTCCCTTAACGAACTGCAAGCATCTTTGCCCCGTCCTCCCGAAACCAAGCCAGTTGGTGCATTCCTGCCATTCTTCTCCCTAAAGCTGTTTCTTTCCGTTCACTGGATCAAGAAGACAAAGCAGCTGCTCTGAGAGCCTGAGATTTTTTTTATTGGGAACTTTAAGTTGAAAGGAATGGGATCAGAGGATTTATTTTTATTGGAGTGGGGCAGTACCCTGGGATCCCTGAGATTACACATCAGCCAGTCCGGAAAAAGCCTGAAGTATGAACCACAGGGAGGAGATCTGCACTTGCCCAATGGTTTCTTTGGGAGAGCATGAATAGCCAAAAATAGGCAACTGCTGGCTGCTTTCCTGTGGCAGAACTTGGCTGTCAGGTTTTGAAGCCCTTCGGGCTGCTTTGGCCTCATCCTTAAGTTGGGGAAGACCAACCTTAGACTTGACAGCTGTTGATTATAGTCCCAAATGTAAAACTGAGGCATAAAATCTCTCTTTAGACATTGTAGCTCTTATGAAAGTCTGTTTCCCTCCTGTAAATAAATATTTTCTCTAGATATACTCAGCTAAATTCCTCACCAGTTTTATTTCCCATAATTTGTCATGGTTTTCTCCGGATCCTTTCTGATCTAGGTACTGTTGTCTCAGTCCTAGGCCGTGCACCTCTAATAGAAGCCAAGTAATGTGACTTTACTGCTTGTAATTGAGAAATTATGCACAAGTTTCCCCCCAGGGCTGTTACTCTTTTGAAGCCTGGGGGGCTTCAGTTAACTGTATTGCTGACTCCCTTGTCCAGCAGTTGGTATCACTTCTGTACAGAGGAAAACAGTAAAACTTTAAGCGTGTCGGCTGAATGCTATTAAAATATTTTATTCATCATTGATTTCTAGTTTGTAGGCAGCAGGAGTGCATCTATTTAATGCCGGACTTCTTTAAAATGGAAATGTTCAGAAAATATTTGGTCCTTTTGTTCCTAGCAAGTTATGCAATACTGAAATGGAGGGAATATACAGTAAAAAATGCTGTCTGAATTTAAAGCGTGTTGGCAACCCGTGAAAACAACCAGGGGACTTTGCTTTTGTGTCTGGCACATATGCATCAAGGGGACTGAAAACTGAAGCGTTTTACATAACCCATTTTTTTTTTCACGTGCATCTCAAAAAATGCAAGAGGTATGAAATGCATTGAAGAACATGCAAAAAGCTTACGAACAGAGGCCAGGCCCTTTCAAACAGCGTTGAGCAGGGAGCAGTTGTAATTCGTCATTTGTTCTTTTTTTTTTTTTTAAATTTAAATTTGTTTTATAAAGACCATCTGCGGGTTGAAAGCTGGAACTTTGGACTCAGCCAAGACCCAGGATGTAACAGTAAAAAAACCAAAACCAAGCCCAACCAAAAAAGCTCAATCCCCTAAACATGGTCTCTGTCTGTATGATTTCCAGGTAATGCCCGCATGGGAGGTCTAGACACACTAACAGCAGCTAGAAACATGTAGGTACCACCTACCTCCAAAAAACGTATCCATGGCTGCATCCTACCTCTCTCCTCCCCAAATCAAACTCCTAGAGAGGGAACTGAAGCCGCTGCTTCTGCTGCCCTGAAAACAGCGGAGAACGAAACTGCGTCGGTGCCCCAGCACTATAGAAGCTCTTGCAGGGTGCCTGGGCCTAGCTGGGCTCTGGGGCTTTTTACCCCTGACTCCTCCAGACTGTTCAATCTTATTGGGAAACCCGAAAACAGGCTATTTTCTTGCCCACAGATCCCTCTTTCTGCCCTGGAGGACCAAGCTCAGGAGCTGTGTTGTCATGGTGTACATCGCTGTCCCTTCTGTGCCTGGCAAATGCAGGCAAGACAAAAGAAAACAGAGCCATTTGGCACAGAGGGCTCAGCCGACGGGGCTCATTTATTTTATTTTGTTATTTTTGTGCTGCAGACCTGTGGACTGTTATCGCATAGGTAGAACCGGCGTGTTGCGGTTTGTAGGCATGCAGACAATCCTAGTGCATGAGGCATGATGCTAGCACACTGGGAAAATCCTACCGTGTTCGGTTTGGCAGAAACTAGCTCATGCTTTCATGGGGGTATTGAGGCTATGCAGAAAGTCTATTTCCCCTATTTTAAGTTAGGGTTTTTTTAGTGCTCTAAGCCCATATGTCCTGCCTCCAGGCTTTTCGAGTGCAGACATACTTGACCAATACTCACATTTAAATCTGGGTTTTTGGAGCCCAAAGCTTGCTGAGACTTAGAGGGAGCCATGCCAGGCACTGGCTTGTGCTTTCATTCAGAGAACAAAAATTGGCTATTGAAAAAAAAAAAAGTAAACGGGAGGTAAGCCGGGCAAGTTCTGTAGGGAGAAAGTAGTACCCTTGACTGGAGCAGAGGGTGGGAAGGGAGAGGACCAGGGGACACCCCGAAAGCAGGATGGAGAGGGCAGGTTTGCGCAGCCAACAGGTTCGGACTTGTTTTATGGCCTCCTCCTGCAAAAGGACGGCAGGGGAGGGCTCGGCACAGGCTCCCGCAGCCCGGGCGGGGAGCCGCCGGCCAGCCCCCTCCCCGCATCCCCCCGCCGGGCGACCCCGCGGGGCTGTGGGCGGTGCGGGCGGTGCGGGGAGCCGGCGGGGCTGGGAAGGTGGGAGCGGGGAGTGCATGTGCATCCTCGCAGG
>VYZV01014321.1:25944-40215 GCA_013401275.1 Pandion haliaetus | reverse complement strand
GCGCGGCCGCCCCGGGTGCCGCCCGCCCCCGCACTCTCCCTGGTGGCCCCGCGGTCCGCGGGGTGGGAAAGTTGCGAGCCCCGGGCTTGGGGGCTTGTGTGTGTGTGGGTTGTGAGACAGGAATGAGCCCCGAGGTTGGGGGGCGGGGGGGGGAGCGCGNCCCCATCCCGCCGGGGGAGGCACGGCGGCGAGCTCGGGCACGGGCGGGCTGCCGCCGGGGGAGTTTCTGCTGCCGGCGGGTTGAACCGGAGCGCGTCGCGGTCACGGGGGTTTTACGGCTGCGGGAGGGGACGGGAGAAACCTTGGCGGGGGGGGTGGGCGTGGGTGTCTTTCCTCTCCGGGGAGGAGCGGCGTCCTGCAAGGGAGCGATTCAGAGTCGGGCGGGCAGGGAAACTTGGAGCCCGGCGGGCCGCAGTGCCNGCGGGGGGGACGGCCGGAAGGGAAAGTTGCAGGGAACCTTAGCTCCCAGCACGCCCGGGAGATGCTCTGCCCGGGTTTCACACTTGCCGCAGACTAGGCAAATTACAGCGATTTAATGGAGAAAACGGAGACCTCGCAGGAGCGGGATCACTCCCTTCCCGTAGTATCTTTTCCTAGCCAATAAATCGCAATGCACTTGGTTCAGCACTCCTTAAGGGGGAAAAAAAAAAAAGAGGAGGAAAAGAGATGATCCACTACCGAAGCGCCTGGCTTCATGTGCAAGTGCAGTGGAGGGCGGCAGGGTCCGGCCCGGGGCTCGCCTCTCCCTGCCGGCTGCTGCCGGGCCGTGGCCCTCGCCCGGCGGCAACTAGGGCTCGACCTCCCCGTCGCCACTGCCGGTCGGTGGACAAATCCGCCTCCCCTTTGCGTCCGACATCTTCCTCGCCGATTTAAACGGGAGCGCTGGGGTCGTGGAGGATCGTTCGAGCCATCCTGGTAGTTGGGGTTGCTCTTGTTTGGGGTGGGCTTTGGGATGCAGGTCACCCCCCCCCCAGCCGCTTGTTAGGGCACACAGCGGACGGGGCCCTCGGCCTCTCGATGCTGTGTTGCTCCAGCGAGGCCCCTCCGGAGCCCCACGCAGGACTTCACCAGCCCCACATGGGCGCTGGTTTATCCTCGGGCCGGGGCAGGTGCTGCAAAGCGAGGTGGGACCGCTGCAAGGGACGATGCCCAGGTGCTCCCCATTGCCCTGACTGGGAATGTGTGAGCCGGAGTTGCCTGCCCACCGCCGAGACTCGCTCATCTCCCCCGGCTAGGTTACGGGCTGGGGCCGAGGCCGGGCGCTGTCGCTGGCCCTTTCTCGGCGCCATGGCGAGGCCCCGCCGTCTCCTGGCAACCGCCGCGCCGGGGCTGCCTGCCCGGGGAGGGTGGCCGCCATGGGCCGGCCCCGCTGCAGCCTCGGGACCGTCGGCCAGGCCCGGCCGCTGTGAGGCGGCTCGCCTGCCTGCCTGCTCCGCCCCGCCCCTCGTTCCTGCTGCCGTTTCTCCATAGATATTTTGCCCTTTTAAGGCGAACGGCCGCGGCTCCGGATTCAAAAGGGCGGCGGGGAGAAACTGTGGTGGACCACGAAAAAAAACCTCAGGCCCCCAAAATCCCACCGATCCCCCCAAACAAACAAATAACACCCCAAAAGTGGAGACCGGGCTCTGTGAGGCGGGGGGGGGGCCTGCTTGCTCACCCGCAAGCGCTGAGGCGCGGCAGGTGGGTGGGTCAGTGCAAGCTGTGGTGTGGCTAGTAAACGTCTATGGTGGGATAAGGCGGCCCAGAGGCATTAATTTCCTCAGTTAAGCCGTAGGATAGAGTATCGCATCCAAAAATACCTATTTTCCTGTCAGGGCTGCACATGCGTTTGCCCCTTGGTGCCCTCGAAGTGCGAATCAAGCTCCCCAGAGCTCAGGGAAGTGCTTCAGGTTTCAGCAGAACAAGCCTGGAACCTCTGCCATAAATACGTAGGAAGCCTAATGAAGCCTTGAATTAATGTTTTCCAGCTTGAATTTTAATTGCTCGTTGCACAAATGCCTTTCCATAGTCATAGTCTCGTGGGGTGTAACGTGCCACTGATGTGCCTGAGGGAGTGTTTCATATTGACCTTCCATGGTCAATACTCTTGGTACTACTTACAATATTTAAGTCAACTTGCAGCTTCAGACCTTAATCACTGAGGTGGAAAAGATACTTGCACTCGGCTTCAGGAGCGCATGTTGATCTAAGAAGCATTCGCTCTTCTGTTTTAGCCGTCACATTATGGTGACAAGAAGCCCTCAAAGCCTCATGCCCAAGGATGGACACTTACTGAGGTGACATGATGTCTTCTGGTGATAGATGGTCATCTTGGGTGCTTGCCTAAATCTGTAACTGCACTGATGAGCACTTTTAATTTGAGCATCCCAATGGAAAGGAAGACACAGCTACCTAAACAAAGGAAAACATGAGCTTTGTATTTTGCTTACCTGTAGTTCTCATGATTAAATACAGCCCAGATGACCTGCTCTGTTACTAGTGGATGTACCTGGGAGACTGAGTGAGGAAGCACAACTGGTTTAGTTTTTTTGGGATCATTAATACCTAGATTTTGGTTTTTCTTATGCTTTTCTACATGCAGTCGCAAACATGGCTCACACGGTGCTCGTGTGTGATTGTGGGGAGGTCCTTGTCTTGACTAATCAAACGTGACACAATCTTGATGACATTTTGATGTTCAAGATAACCTTTTGTGGTGGTACCAGAGGTTAAGGTGGAGAGGACCTAGAAGCAGAACAGGAGCTACTGAAATACGCAAAGAAGGGTTGGCTTTTTTGCCACATTCATGGCAAACCTCAGTGACTCTTGAGGTAATGGTATCCAACATTTGGTTCTGACAAGCCACCAAAGTATCAGCCTGTTTTTCAGCATTATACAGAAGTAGGACCACCAAGAGGACACACAGAAAATCTTCAGTTGTTTGGTAGGCTGTGGGTTTTTTGCAGTTAAGTGGTGCTGGGTCTCTTCTGATCTGGTGGAGCACCTAAGGCAGTGGGAGATTGGTAGGATCAGTAGTAGTAGCAAGTCTGTTAGAAAGGAGGAGTGATCATGAGGGCGATGGTAGACTTCTGATACCTGTGGGTCTGACTCTGTGGTGAAGTGTCTATGGAAGCTGCTGTGATTCCACGTAGAAGATTCTGGGTTATAAAGTGGTTAAACTCCAAATGGCTTTTAAGCGTGAAATTGAATTCAGTTGCCTCATACGTAAAAAATGCCATTACATTTCTTGCAAGATCTTACCTTGCACACAACCCCCACCATTTAAGACTCATATAGTTAAAAAAAAATACCTGTTCCAGAGTGTTAGGAGTTTTAGTTGCTGTTGCAGGCTTGGGCTTATTATTTTGCATCTAAACTTTTTTTTTTTTTTTTTTTTTTTGTGACACGGGGCNNCAAACTTTTTTTTTTTGTTTTTTTTTAATGTGAAACGGGACTTTATGGGTTCACACGAAGAGTTTATAGCTAAAATTCGTGCAGGGACACATCCTGCCATTTTCTTCCAAGTTATGACACCAGCGAGAGAAGTCAGGTATTGGCATCTTTATCAGTCTTTGTATTCAAGTAACTAGAAGCCAGTTGTCTAAAATAAGTGGGTTTTTCTTTCTCCCCCCAAAGGAAATAACTTGCAAGAAGTGACTGGAGTAAGTGGGCACAGACTGTGGAGAAAGCTGGATCATTTTCCATGGTAGAAAAATGTCCTGACAAATCCTTATCTCCTCTTCATCTTCTAAAATTGCTGCTCTGTTTGTTTTTCCACACCTTTGACCTCTAGCAGGATATATCGTGGCTGCTAACAGCCTGTCAGCATGAAAAGAATACTGTGAGACCGAGTTTGTACCAACTGTTAGTCCAATTAAGATTTTACAGAGCTGCAGACCAAAGAATAGCCTTTTTTAACTAGCAAGCTGTAACTCTCGTCTCTTTGCTTTCGTTATGTTGTACTTGCCATGGGAAAATACCCAGTACTTCAATTTTAAAAGGCTGTTTCGTTTGGTGATTGGCAGCAGCTGTATGCTTTTTTGGAAGACTGTGTAATCAGCATGTTTTGTTTTCCAGAAGGGAAAAAAAAAAGCAGTGGAGTGTAAAACAAAGCAGAGAGCTAGTGAGCGTGAAGAAATGTATAGGGCCTGATCTTCTCTCATCAGTGATGGTGTATGCTCTGTCATTAACTGAGATAACGGCAAAATGCTGTCTGATTTATAGAAAATGTTGAGTGAGGTGAAAAATGACTTGGTTTTGTGAGTTAACAGACTTAGGAATGCTTTGACTGTAAAGTTGGGGAATCTGCCAAAACCCCAGAGATTCATTTTTGGGGGAAGGAGCAGCCTGTAAGTTGTATTTAAGAGTTCTGGTTAAAAAAACAAAAAAACAAAAAAACTTGGTTGTATAGCCTTAGGGAAAGTCCAACATACATACAAGAGATTTAACAAAATCCCTTCAACTGCCAAATTCGTTCTTTGAAGTTGAATGCGCACATCTTCTCTGGACTAGAAGCATATTTTTAAGTGCTCATAATAGTAATAAAACCCCCAGAAATATTTGAAAAGCACTACATATTTAGAGCGTTTGTATAAAATTATCTGCTGGTATTTGTAAATGGTATGTATGCTGTGGTACTCAGCAGCTGATCATTAATTAAAATGTTCAAACTGTAGTTCTAAAAAACTCAAAATGACCAAATGCCCCAATCTCTTTTCTTAAACCCTGTGCTTTCCTCTTTCTAAAATAATTTGGAGGTTGGTTGCAACATAATTTAACTACTAGAAACTGATGGTTGAGATCAGTGACCTGTGATCAGGAACTGAGACACCCTCCCACAGTGATTGCTTCCTGAAATGTGGGACAGGAGCTGTGAAATCAGACCAGAGATGGTGGCCTCTTTAGTCCTGTTACTTTCTGGTTTTGGTGGTGTGCTGCAGAAAACATTGTATCAAAATCAGTCAGCAGCGGTAAATGTAGTGGTGCACCCTTAAATTTTTTTTGAAGATGTAATTCAGTGTGATGTCTCCAGCAACCAATTGAAATGCATTTATCATTTGTTTGAGAGTAATTAACTGCTGTGGCTGCTTTTATGTGCTATGTGATATAACGTTGAATCCATCTGAATGTAGTTTAACATTGTTCTGAAAAAGAACTTACATGCCTGGAAAGATCTGCTAATTCTTGATTAAATGCTGACATCCATTAATGTCAGTGGGGTTTTTTTGGTGTGCAGGATTTAGGGGGTTAAGACTTTGCTGGTATGTGTCGAGTGGTGATGGGGCAGCGTCTCTCCACTGGTAGGAGGTCTGTGAGAAAGGATGATGTGCCCACCAATATGAGATGTGGCCAAGAGCATTGCCTCGGGGAATGATGTCCCTTAGGCCCCGCTGACTAGCTCCACTCATCTCAGCGGCTGTCAAGGGGACAGATCAACTTTTTTCCTATCATTCTAGCAGCATGGTGCCACTCAAACCCCATCATGGTTTTTGTGTTTGGCTTCAGCTGGCTGATTTGCATGGACAAGCTCTCGGATGCTGTGAAGGACAGCCCGCTCCTGTAGCAAGTGCTGCTGAATCCGGGTACGTGGGACTTGTTGCCTACCCAGCAGCCCAGTGCTAAAGTTCTCTCATCTCTATGGCTGGCCAAGGCAGCTTGGCAGAGTTGCCTCGTGGGCCGACTCCTCTTTTGACTCCCCAAACACCCAACTTGCTCCGCTTCTGTTTGCGCAGAAGGGCTGAGAGTAGAGCTTCCTCGCGCTGCACAGGGATGAGGTTTTATTGTGAAGGATGATATGCTTCCTGACAGAAGTTTTAACATGCAGCGTGTCAAGGATAGCAATGAATGCAAGTCAGTCAAATGTTATTTTACTCTGTTTTGACGGGTCTGGCTTGGCAGTGGTGGTGGTGGTGGATGGGACTTTCCTTTACGCAAGAGGCACATGTGTGACTCATGCCTTGGAGTCTGTGCTGCCTAATGTGTTGTGAAGTGGCAAGCCTGAGATTGCTGGTAGTTTGACTCTTCATATAATTCAGCCTTCTGGGGCTTTGGTTACTAGTGGTGGTAAGGAATGACTATGTTGTGTTTAGTTATTAGGCAGCGAACAAAGGTTTTTCTCTATTGGCAAGTAGTGTTCTGGGTCATCTCTGAAGTACACTTGTTTAGTCAGGTAATGTTTATGCTGAATGTAAACTCTAAGGACCAGAGGTGTGTTATTTAAAGGAAGGTAAAAAACAATTCACCGGATCAAGCTATTAAAGCCACATACTTGTTTTGTCATTTTTTGTCTCATTCTTGCTTTGATGAGTGACAGCAAGATTAAACATTGCTGCAGTTTCAATTATTTTTAGTTCTGCTTAGTGGCAATAAGCAAGCCATACTTCTCTGAATTTCTGCTGCTTTCAGATAGTAATTTAGCAGTTCAGTGTGTACTATGTTTTAAAGCAAAGTAGTTCTGTTCAGAAACTATATTGAAATCTTTATGGTGGTTATATGCAAGACAGAACTATTCAGCAAGTGTAGTTTTAAGCAAGCTAATAGCACTTAAATGAAGGTGGTCTTTAACATAAAGACTATTTTCTTGAATTGTAATACATCTCCATAAATTCATTTTCTGTAGAACTCACTTTTTTCCTCTTATCTGTATTACTGTGTGAATGCTGTAGGTGGATAGCTTTAAAGTACATCAGCAGAAAATGAGGTCCCAGACCATGGACACGAATGCCTTCTTTCCAGACTCTCTGTGAAAGTAGTCCTGAGCTTTAGAGGCCTGTGTTCCTAAACACAGTATGTGTCTTATATGTCTGAAAGGAATACCTCCCCCCCTCCCCAGATCAGAGTGCTGATACTGAGCAAAAATATATGTAGTAGCACCAAATTTAGACTAGAAAGCTGCTTGCAGCAACCTGTGTTGCAGACTCACTGGGAAGGCGAGTGAACTGTATGCCTTTACTAAACACTGTCTCACTGAGCACCAGGTCAAAATATGAGTCAAGGGGGAAAAACTGCTGCTTTAGGGAGTTAAAAAGGACACTGTGACTTGATATGTACCTGTTTCCTGTTTCTTTGGTTAACCTGCTTGGGATAGATACTGTGGGATGCTAAGATTTCAGAAGTCATTGAATATGAACCTTATCTTAAGGTAAGGGGTCCTGGAGACCTGTGCTTTTTGAACTGGAGATGGTGGTGGTTTAAATGCCACTTACTGTCATAAATGATTCTCCTTACTGCCTGAGCTGGTGGTATTGCTTCTCTTTTAGCTTTCATGGTGCCAAAATACTTGCATTTGTAGCAGGCTAAAGGATAAATACTTGTATAAATGTTTTTCAACTGTTGTTTCGCCATTTCTAAGGGGTACGGGCAGGCAGAGAAGTCCCTGACATTCACGTTTTGTGTAGCTTGTCTTTGTTTTGAAGGGCTGATAGAACAGGAAAAAACAAAAATGTTTGCTACATTGGAGCCTAAAACAGTGCAAGTAATTCCTTTCTCCTTCTCTCAACATCTACAGAAAGTGGTTTGGTTGCAAGTGTGCGCATTGCTTGGATATGTACTGTGTATACTGGCATCTTGTATGTCTGAAATGGTATTAAGGTCTTCTAGAAACAGCGGTAAAGCACCTGACTGGAAGGGTTTGTGTCACGGAGATAGCTACAGTGTACTTGTGGAACAGCGAGTACAGGACTTGCATTTTGCAGTGCTCATGCAGTCACAGGTTTCCTTGGAAACTAGTGCCTAAGCACGTATAGCCAAAGTTGAACACTGGTGCCTGGTTTCAAAGTAGAAAATGGGCTCCCAGACTTTAAAATTGCAAAGTAGGATTGTGATATTTGGACTGTACTCGGTGCTTGTTCATTAGCAGCAATCTTGAAGTAGGATATCACTGAAAAAAAGCCCCTTGTCATACTGCACCACTTTTCCTGCCTGGAGCTGTGTTTCCTTCTCCAAAATTCCCTTTTTTGTTTCGGTTTGTGAGTATATTTATTGGAGGTGTTTCCTGTTAAATACATAAAGTGTGTCAGGAAAGCTGTGGACCTGCTCTGCAACATGGGCTTGAAGTGGATTAAAAAACTACCCAGCCAGGCCATCTCATTTTGTTCACTTATTTAGTATTCTGTGAGGTGGTGATCATGGGTGATCTGAACAAATAGGAGAAATCATAATGTAGCTGTCTAGGTTGACTGAAAATGAAACTTGAGTCTTGTAAATATATGCATACTTTGTGTTAAATGTGATATCTTAGGTTCAAGAGAAATATATATAATGACAATTGTGTATGTGCACATATGTACTTATCCACATGTATGGGAGTATTGCATTAACACAAATACACCATGAGATGGACTTTCATTAGGATAAAAAACAATCATGCTTTAATATCAGTGGGGTATATGGAATTTTTTCCGGTATCAGCTGGGCTCCGGGAATGTTGAAGTGCTGTTGGCTTCTGCAGTTTAGCAGCCACAGAATATCATTCAGATTCAGGAGCAAAGGAGTGAATAACTGGTGACATGGATGAGATGAAAATCTAAAGCCATTGCTCCCTGCCCTCGGTGTAAGTGGGTCCCTGGGATCTGTCAGTGCTTGTTACTATTTAAACTGCCTTTTGATGTCAATTGTGTGCAAAGATCCACCGGGTGAGGGGAATTCATTAGTGCTGTTGTAGTCCACAGGCTAAATGAGGAAGATAACTTTCTTGGTGGGTAACGTTTCTGATGAATAGAAGAAATCAATTGCTGTATGACTCAGGCAACAGCACATCAAAGCAATAGCCAGGCACTTAACAAAGGTGTAGATAAAGCAAATGTGATGCAAATAATGGCATTCAGCTGTAGGTTTATGCTTGTTGGAAACAATAGCTATCTTAGTAGCTATAGAGATGCTTTGAAAATCGTGACTCTTAATAACCTGAGAAATTCCTTTAGGTAAAATGGAAGATCAGGTGTTTGCCTTTCTGAGTTGGAAATATGTACGCAGAGGAGTTAATGTCCACCTCTTTGCCTTGAAGTTTCTGTATTGCTTAAATTAGTGAGTGTATAAGGGGTTACACGTGAGGTTTAACGGTGGCTGAACTTGATCACAGGGAGGAGATACACATCTTTAGGCAGCTACTGTGTTTTGTAGTTTGATATATATATTTAATGAATGAAACAGGGAAATGATTTTGACACCTGATAAATGACATGTGATCTTCAGCAGGGCTGTTTGACATAGCTGTCATCGAGACCACAGCTGCGATAACAGCAGCTCACTTCCGCTGTCTTTGGCTAGGTGGCTGGATCCTGCTCCGGAGGCTGCAGAGAGGTGTGGAGCGAACGGCAGCAAGGACTCCGGGAAGAGGCTGGAAAAGGCAAACGAGGCAGTAGGGTTTCTTTTCTCTCTTCCTACTTTAAGAAGTGAGGGAGGAAAAACTGAGTGTTCAAGCAATGTGGAAGAGGGGGCTGCGGATGGGAAAGGAAATGACACCTCCTTTCCAGTTTTCTGCAGTGACGTGCAGCTGGATACGTATCTGCAAGATGGGATTGTACGATGAGGGAATATTGCGATTTGCAGTTGCTGTGGGCTGAATTCATTGCATCTGTTCCCTTCATCTCCACTTCCAGGTTACTGCCAGGGTCCCCTGCGTGTCTTCTCTGTCTCCTTTGCAGCATGTGCTCTGGCATTGTGTTCCCAGAGCCCTCTGCCTTCACGCTAGTGTCCTTTCTGCCCACCATGGCAGGGCAGACTGCTCTTCCCAGGAAAGGCCTCACCATCCTCTTCTCCTTTCTCTTCCGAGCCTTCAGTTACTTCCCTGGGTCTCTTGTTCCTGCTCCTCCTTCTTCTGCCCAAGATTTTTCTCTCTTCCTATGGATGCTTGCCCTTCTCTTCATTCTTAACCCCAAAGCTCTTCCTTCTACAAAGCTGTCCCGTCTGATAGGGTCCAGACTTTACATCTTCCTAAAAATCCTCCCTTGTTTCCTCTATACATCAGGATGCAGAGAGCCTCCAGTGGCTGGAGCACAAGATACTGTGGGAGGCTTGATTTTCCTGACAATCCAGCTTTTCTAGCGTGCCAGTTTGTACAAAATCAGTCGACTCATGACTGATGAGATGTGACATCCCATGGGCCTCCTGTTATGGGCAATCAGCAATTCTGTCACATCAGCTGCCTGCACCTTGCTCGGCTCAGCCGAAAGACAGATAATACGTGTTCCCTGCCCTAAAGAACCGGCACCAAAAAGGACACAAAGCAAGAGAGCATCTGGTGTTGGGGTGGTTAGTGGTAATGGCTTTGAGTTGTATTGACAAAGCATCATGGCGCACACCATGCAACGGCTGAGTGTCATCCTGCAGTGACTCAATATGTCTGTGCGCTGCTCGATGAAGTGCTGCTCCAGCTCCGGGAGGCTGAGTTTTAGCATTTATTATTACTTGTCCTTATTACAGTGCTGTGTATGGATGAAATAACAGCAATGTCTCAACTGGTGGGGAGTGTACAGACAAAAGAGTGGGCTAAATCTCAGTTAGAAATGTGGGTGGGTGTATATACCTACACACATAGCTTGTTTCTGAGTGCTTGAATGGTGCTATTTACCTAAACTTGCTAGGTATTTAAAAACTAGTTGAATTGGAGTGTGTGTGTATATATATAATTTTATATATATATAAGTTTTTTCCTTACACATCTTTGCACATTTAAATCCTGTTAACACAGCAATTGCACGAAGGGGAGAAAACATCTCCTGCTCATCAGATACTTGATTGCTTTCTGTTTTCCCAGTAGAAGCCTGGCTCTGCGAGGCACAGAAGAGAAATGAAGCGTGGAGAGGCGATGGCTTTTCTCTATTAGCAGTATACCCAAACACAAATGTACTCAGATACCATGATAATGAGTACGTTGGGAGAACTTAAGTAAGGCAGATACTCTGGTTTTACTTGATGTTACCTTGGTTCAGGGTATTGCTGAAAGGAAGACACAGCCTCTTACTCACCCCTTGAAATTAGACTTGTTGCTGCAGGAAGGTAATTGAAGTTTTGCGATGCTTCTGCTTGGAGAAGGGACACAGGTGGTGCAACTCTCTTATTTTGCTGCTTTTTAACTGACTCTGACAAGGTATCTTAGAGTCACAGCTTGCTTTGGCAGGAAGAGCTCATGTGGCCTTTTTTTGGCAGCATTGCAGTGATCTGTTGCGGGGTGGATATTGTATTGTGGCCCAGCAGTCTTTCATTAGAGGAGTCCCAAGGGAACGCTAACGATCTGTCTTATTTCCCTCCATTAATTTGCTAGATTTATTAATGTACCTGCAGGAGGGCATGCACCATCAAGGAGTGTTTTCTGCAGGCATGGCAAGCCTGAATACCAGAGTGCATCAGGCAGTAATTGTGAATGCGGGTATGTTATGTGTGCCACTGCTGTTTGTTAGGGATTAGGTAATGGGGAAAATGACATTTGGCTCTGTATGATGGCGGACCTGACCTCTGCTCCTGTCTTGCAGAAAGCAGCTGCTCAACCTTCTGCTTTGCAAGTGTTGTTATTTTCTCATCAACCATCATGGCAGGTACTTCAAGAGCATTTGTTGTCCATGACTAGGAACAAATTATCACTTCCCTCTTAAATCTCCAACTTTTTTTTTCCTTTGGACTTTGTACAAGGATGACTGTTACCGTTATTTAGGTAGGCAAAGTAAGTCCAAAAGGGACATAAGCAAATCTCAGCTTTTTGATTTTGTGCCATTACGCGTGCACAGACAGAACAGGTGGGTGTTTTGAATTTTTTTTTTATTTGAAAGCCAAAAAGAGCTCAAATAGGAAACCAGTAGCCTGATACTTAGAGCATCACTTAGGATGTATAAACCCAGGTTGAGGCATTATCCCCATATTTGCAGGTACAAATGGAAAAGCTTCCATAGAGAATGAGGCTGCCCCATCGGCATGGTAGGGACAAACACATGGGGGACCTGACTGAAACTGGGCAGAGCCAGGGACATGAGTCTATGTCACTCAAATTTCACTTCTGGAGCACAGTGGCTCTTTACTCTCTCCTTGTTTCAACTAGAAATTCCATCTGTGAGCTATACAGAACTCTTTCAATTGCAGGTTTAATAAAAATGAACCTGTTTCCACTTGTTTTTTAAACTTTCTCCACCACAAAAGATTCTTGATGTGTTCTGTGATGAGCAAATATTGTAAATTGGAGCCACATTATTTGATTAAGCTCACTGGATGTAGTGGCCGTAAAAATTTTGGCTGTGGGACTAGTACTGAAGAAGGCTACTGTTTAAATACAGCCAAACAATCTTCCAGAGCATTGTGGCAGAGCTGTTAAATTGATGCAAAATTTATGAATATGTAGCAAACAAGATGTAAAGCTTCATGAACTGGTACCCTGTTTGCATGGTATAGGATCTGGAATTGTAAGTTAGGCACTGAAGTAAAGCAGATGTCTTAAGGATGGTCAAGACAGCTATGTAAAATTTGGATGCTTCTGTAACATACCAAGAAGGTAGGATCTTTACAGGTATTTAAGTTCTAATATATGCTGGAGGAGCCTTCTGAGGCTTAGATGCTAGCTCCTGAATAGTACATGAAGTTTAAAAAAATTACATATTGCGCTTGCATAGTTGGAAGCCTTCAGCTCCATTACCTATTCTGATTTTGTTGGTCAGCAGTTGAAATATTTTTTGACTTTGTTCATACTGGAGAAATGATATATCATGGGGAGATATTAATCCACGCGTTTTCCAAGCTTCTTAATGGAATTTTTATCAATTCAGTGGAAGAATATGATGCACAAAAAAGCTAACCTGATGTCATGTTGTTTGCTCTGTAGCTCCTTCAGGGTTGCCTTGGCTCTCCGTTTGACTTCCCAGTACAAAATGTGAGAGGTGAGAGGGCCCATCACACCCTAAATCACAAGTGTCTGCAGCTGACATCAGATCACTCAGGTCACCAAGAGACAGGCAAGACAGAACTGAAGGCTTCCAAGTCCTGAGCATGGAGCCTGAACATCACCCATTGATGCTTCAGATCCATCACTGGCAGACAAGCAGCGCTACACCTCTCTCTCTTACGCTGCTGTAGAGGTTTTCTTCTTTCCATCAACATCATCTGCTTGTTTTAAACCTTTCTTGTGCTCTGCATGTTTTCAGAAGACCTAAAAGTCTGATTTTTTTATCTATTTGTGTTGGCAATCCTGAGATTGCTCAGAAACAGCCATTCAGTCCCTTCATACCATTTTCTCTGGGTTGCTTTGTAGACTCAAGTGCAGTTTCCTGCGGTGTGTACGTTGAGAATAAAAGACAGCTGCCTCAGCAAATTAGCATGAAAGCACTGGAGAAAAAATTGTAGAATATGGTTTTTTTCTGAGTAAAAAGCTATCCTTTTGTTGCCCATGGCCAATGCTTTTTAAAAAGTATCTGTTGTGCAGGGAGGGATTCTGAGAAGTTACATCACTTGTCTATTTGTGCACTCATCTAAAGAGGTAAATCAGATGCCGCATTGACAGAAATTTGTCTGTATGATAAAACTTCAGCAGGCAAGGTTTGATTTAAGTGATTATGGAAAAAAAAATCATTCTATGTAGCCCTAATCCTAATGTATGGTAATTTTCATCACAAAACCCCTTTTTTTCCACATGCTACAGGTGTCCAGGTAAGCAATCCTATTGTAAAAAAAAAAGAAAAAAAGAAAAAAAAAAGGCAAAAATACTCTGAAGGGCTATAATGCTTTTTAAACAAGAATCTCAAAGTGCCGAAACTTATTTTTGTTTACTATCCGAAAAGGCTTTTCTTAGGAGCAGCCTCCATTCTAAATGCAGTTGGTTGAAACCTCTTTTAGCAGCAGCGGTGTCATGTTGAATGAAATACCTAATCAACCTGTGCCCTATCTGGAATAGCAGCCTCCTGATATGTCTTCTTTGATTACTAGAGGCTTGGTTCACAGCCAGGCATAGCTGAGCAGAGCTCCTTCATGTAAGGCTAAGGTTAAGAGCTCATCCTTACTGCTGGTGCTTCAGCTGGAAACTTAGTATTTATACCCAAGACTCAGGTGAGTAGTCATGGTCACTTAAGAGCAGAGATTTGTTCTGGGGAACAAAAGCAAATTCCCCATCAGAGATTGTAATAAAATGGTGATGCTACAGCTGGTTCCCTACAGCCTCTAAATATAGACAAAATAGCATGTAGTAGAGAAAAAATGTTTGCTCAGTTAACTGGGCTATATTTAGGTGCCAAATAAACAGATTTCTGCTTTTGACCCTCCCCCTCACACCCTCAAAACCGCTTTTTATACTGTCTGCGAATGTCTTGGCTGTTCGTG